>UYYA01000707.1:0-36813 GCA_900624975.1 Angiostrongylus costaricensis | reverse complement strand
AGGGTGGCTGGTAGATATCATTTCTTAGCAACGGTTTTCCGCTGATTTGTTGCTCTCTCGGTGCTTTAAAAAAGAATGAATCTTTGACGTCAAGCGGCGTCATGATCAGTCGTAGTTCCGGCACACCGACTGAACTGAACAATCAGCATGTAAAAAGTTAATATTTTGATTTCGACGTCAGCTCAACTGAGTTCGTTACCGATTTGGGCTCTCCAGATCAAACCCGTTGACGGGTGATTGCTGACGGCACTGATCGATAGAACTAGCTGAGAGACGGCCGAAACGAAGGACCCGTATGGTGTGGTAGTGATCGCATTACTCCCCGGAAAGGACAATAGCGCGTTCGTTACCCACCGCAGACACCTGTGGTCCGGAATTTTGCAAATATCTCACCAATCTTGTGGTTGTATTTCGCTTAATACCCTGCCATAAAAATTGAAGAAGGCAGAAAATAAAAAGTTAATATATCTCAACATTGTTGTGGTTGAAAATGATACCATTCAAAGGAAATACATCAAAATGGTTCTCAGCCATAAATTGCATAAAAATCAAAGTCTCAAGCGTTTAAATATTCACTTTCAAAAACAGAAATTATTCACGGCACTAATTCTTACCCAATTATTATAACATTAGTTGCCATGCTTGTTATCGGATGGACTCTAGATAAGGTACGATACCTAGTGCGTTGAGAAATTGATAAATTTCTAAAGCAGACTCTGACTTATCACTTCAACTGCGAAACAACTTAGTAGAAAAAGTGATTTTGTTCGTATTTTAGTAGTAGTAGAAAAAACTTAAACTTTAAACTTACTTTAGCAAAAACTTTTTAGTAGAAAAACTTCGACACCAAAATACTTCAGGGTTCAAACACTTGGAAACAAGATTTAAACTTTTAACACAACATGGGCAGTAGCAAAACTAAGATAAACTATGAAACAGCATCATGTCTTGTTTTAGAAAATTTCAACTGTTCCGTCATTTCATCGTTCGAAATTCGATTAAAAAAAAAAAAGGAAGAAACGAAATTTCTTTGCAGTGTAAAAACTTGACAAAACAGATAAACTAAGGCCTTATTGGCAGTTTGTTTCGAAGAAGCTGTATTAGATGACATCGATGAAGAAGACCAAATCCTCAAGCAGCAGTTGAACTCACACACGAAATCGAAGATAATCGTGTTGAAGGATGCAAAGAAACGAACCGAATGCAAAAAGTGCTACGATCCGCACATTAAGTGATATCGGACTATATAAAATTGTACAAATAAATAACAGAAAACGAACAAATTAAGCAAATAAATAGAACCAAGTCGTATTTGTTTGAACTATAAAACCCAATTATTTCTGGGCAATGACCAGTGATATATCACTTCCAGCCTGTCATGTGTGTTACTGTGGAAAGAACAATGTGCCATTATTATCAAAATAAAAGTCCATTACCTTAGCTATTCTTACGATACCTATTGTGACATTTTTAAATCTAGTCACTTTAAAAGAAAATACTTTGAATTACCATCAACTATGATCAGCAATTTGATTTAAGTATTCCCTCTTCTGGCTAGCTGGCCTGCCTCAAGTACTCAGTCCAATAATTACTTGGATGGCCCATCTTCATTAGTTGTGCGGGCCCTAGCATAATTCTCTACTTTTCGGAGTTTTCCTGGTTTACCCATTGTGGGTCCATGGAGTCCCGAGAACAGCCTGGTCAAAGTCTGCCCCAGGTCGTCACCACCACAGCTAGTAACCGCCCTTGTGGATAAGAGCGAGATCACTAGTTGCGACTAGTTTAATACCAGGACGGTGGAGGATCCAGGCATTGGTTTACTCTTAGCTAGGCTTCCTGATGGAAACATCGGACTCCTCAGCTTGGGAGATCCTACTGGCAGGTGATTCCTCTCACTATATATCACATCCCGACACCGAGGAACATTCAGCCACGATGAGGTGGTAACCCGTTGAGAGGACACAGTACAATAAAGGATTCAAAATAATAAATATTGGTAAGCTGGGCGTTACAGTCAACGACACAACAGACATAACTCAGAGTCGTCAACCACATGCGACTATAAACAGCTGTTCTAAACTTCCTCATTGGAAGTCACGAAAAAGCGGCTCTGAAGAAGGCGATACTGCCGAAACGTCAGCTAGTGTTGTATTGTATTGTGTTTTTCTATGGAAGTAAATGTATGCTGCTTAAAAACCTCGCAATTGCTGAACAAGAAAACGACACAGACATAACTCAATTTTAATTATTAATCAATATATGCAATGTATTCTGCTGAGTTTTGCAAATACCTCAACATCATTGTGGTTATATTTCGCATACCTTGCCAAGAAAAAGTAATAGGCAATAAATAAAAAGTTATGTGCTTTGAAATATCTTTTATTCACTCCCACCTGTACTGATCTGGTCCTGGAATAATTAGAGGGATTCTTTTGGCCTCTTCCTTCTCATAACCATCCAGAACCCGATCAAGAATACTGAAATATGTCACCTGTAATTGAGAAAAACTTTTTGGAAGAAATTTTGGAGTCTTCTCTCTTCTTATACCTCTTTGTATTCACTGTAACTAAAGCGGACATCCAGTCCATTTTCTCCTCAGCACTCTTGCAAATCATCGTAAACGTTCGTGTCGCGTACGGTTTCTCTCGTGATTCCAATCGAAAAGAGTATCGCAACACTATAAACAACAAACTGAGTGCCCTATGAGTAGACCTCAATTAGCGTCCAGTTTCCTTTCAATAATTTTTATGCGACCTGAATGCAAAGCAAACGGTTAGCAAGAAAGTAGAAGAAAGAGACTACGTGACTGCTGCTTGAAATGAATGGGAAAACTACAATTGGGCTCAAATTTACTCCAACGCAAAAACCTTTCTATCTGTCTTAACATATACAGAAAACACCAACTATTACAAAAGAGAAGTGAGAGATTTACAGCTGCCCACAACAATTATATGCAAGAAAAAATAGAACAAATACTTTACATTTGGTTTTTACATTTGTTAAAAAACCAGTTGATTTAAAAAAGGGCAAATAGTTGACGGCCTACCGTCGCTATCCTTCATGTCTATGATGTCCATAAGGTTCACACTGATTCGCTCCTTGAACTTGTACGCTTTATGCTTCTTACAAAGAACCAGCAGATGGTCAAACAAGAATAGATGTCTATAAAGACATCTTTTTAAAAATGCAAATACCTTCCTACATGCGCCGTAAGCACCACATCATACCTCTCTGTTTTCCACCGTCCTTTTCTGATAATATCGGGGGAAAACGTCAAAGACGGCCTAATCATCTGCAGATCACCCTCTTAAAAACACTAGGTTAAACGTAGCTAGATTTGAAGCAGAAGCAACCTGTTTCCTTCATGGGCCCAAGTCATGTTGGTTGCATAAAAAATAAAGTATAAAGCTCGGCGTTGATCAATCCCTGAAGGATGCACCATGCATTCGACTTCATTAAGCATCGATGGCGGTGGCTGAATGCATATCTGGCCTTTACAATGGCTCGCCGTGGCCTACAGATGTATCCAGCCGATGCTGCTATCCTCTCAGACAAGTTTGGTACCAATTTGCAGACCTCGGAGGAATGGAGGGTTTGGTGGGCCGGGAGCACGGATATGGACCCTATGTGTATTGCAGAGCGCCTCCGACCACTGCGCTACACGCGCCTCTTGTACATTGCATACGGTGAACAAATTAACAGAAATTTCCATGGAAATGGAAGCACTATTCTTTCGATCTAGAAAATTTATTATCTGATAGAAACTGTGTAGAATCACTTAAAATATTGGCAAAGACAAACGTAGTCCACTAACGCTTTATCAATTCCGAACATGTCTTTCCGATGGGATTTCCCTCAAAACCTTCAATGCTTCTTTGGATTTCTTGCAAACGACTGATCTGTGAGATCCTCGAATCATACCGATTAAAAAGCTCTCTGTAAAAACGGAGCAAAAATTGACCAACAACGACGAACTAAGAAAACTATTACACAAAGACTGGGAGAATGTGAATCACATAACAGAACAGCAGCAAAAGACATACGATCGACTTTTTATCGTAGCCATATCCTCATGGTCAAACATTTGCTCCAACTGGTTGCCGACTGTTGTTAAATACAGTTTCGAATTCTATAAAATCTCATATAAACATGATGGAATTACAGTGATATACTGAAAAATCGCAAGAGATACACACACCTGTAGCTCAATCCGATCTTCCTCATTCCAGGAGTACTTCAATAGTCTCTAAAGTAATAGAAAGAAAAAACTAAAAAAAAAAATTAAGAGAAAAAAGGAAAGAGGAACAAAAGAAATAATTTGAATTCACAAGTGATATTTTAAGAAAAATATTATGTGCCAACTACTAAATGCTTTTTAGAAGAAGTGAAATTTAACCAGTAAGGAAGTAGGAAACCGTTACGACGCACATACAGAGAACTAGAAACTCTAAGCAGAAATACTTACATTTACATACTCCAAATAACGAAAAAAGTGTATCAGTGGAGAGTGCAAGAGGGTGGGAAGTACATACTTCATAGCTAGACGAAATGTAGGCCCATCTAAAGAAACACTATACGATCGATCCTCGCTCTGAAACGACGGGATAAAATACAGCACGAACTTGTCAGTACCCATAAAAATCTATCCACTAGTTTCATGACTCACACCGAACAATGACTGATACTTCTTGTTCTCTAGAAGATCTTCTATGGCCTGTGTTATAACTCGCGTTAAAATTGATTCTGGCTCATCATCACGTCCACGCTTCATGTAAGCCAAATACCTTAAACAAAGTGATAACATCAAAAAGAGAATGTATGTCGAAACAAATTCTAAAGAACGCATCAAACCTAACATTTTCTCTCCAAAATATTAGCCTCTAAGCACATGCCTCTAAATATGATGGAACAAATACGTTAACAGCTTTTTTGCATGGCTTGACTTAGATAAAATTAACAAAGCAAACAAACACTGTAGCTCTGAAACAATGTACGGAAGAAAAAACCGATAGAAGTATTTACCCGTCGAATTCGTAAGCCTCTGCTAACTCCCACATACCCATTCCAATACACGGAGAGTCGCTCATTTCTATAGAATCCTCAAGAGTTCTCTCCATTTTCATTGTGAGCTCATGAATCTCTGAGAGGTTTCCAAAAAGTAGCCGAAGGTAAATCTTAACAAATCATTAATCCGCAACGTCTAGAAACCTTATAGAAGCGTACCACACACACACACACACACCTTGTCTTCGTCCTGCAATACTGCTTCTAATCTACGGCGAAAGACATTGACCTGATTCAACTCTCGTAGATACAGTCTTTCCTCTTTAAGGAAATCACTAGCAATCTTAATTAACATGTAAATTGGGTAACGAAGGATCTAAAACGCCCTTCGCTAGAATACGTAAGAATAACGAGAAAAAAGATTTCGGAAGGGCTAGTAGAACACTAACAAATTTGGAACACAAGGTGGATATTATATTACATTATAATTACAATGTTTAACCCTTACTTAACTATTATACATCTATAGCACGGTACTATGCGAAATATAACTACAATGATGCGAAAATATGAGTCAAACTTGGCACCTCGGGTGTACTACGAAGAAGCAAATAACCCTTTCCTGGGGCTTATGTGTTATCCATCGAACCAACCGTGACCTTTGCTCTACCTTACTCTCAGCGTATTTCTTTTACCCTAACCTTGAGCTTATGGAATGGGATAGCACCGATAGTATAAAAAATCTCCCTAAGAGATAAGGAAAGCTAGAGCTACGGTTAATGCAGTCGATAACGTGTGGGAAATCCGGAATCGCGAGTTCGAAGCGCATCTGAGTTTCCGACTTCTTTTTCCATATCTCAGTAACATTGTAGTTATAAAGTGGATAGCCAGTACATTTGTTTTAGATTCTAGACTTAAACGCGAAGTACTGTAAAGTGGGTAAATTAGGAAGAAATTGGCATCTATACATGTAGAAACGTACTGATTCATACGAAGTATTCTGTTCTTTTTCTTCATCTGAATCCTCAAGATCGAAATCATAGAAATTGGACAGAAAGCCTCCAGGTGACTGGTCATCATCGTCATTTCTCAAAGAGTTGCATAACTGCATTAGCGCCTAAAAATAATATTAACAGTGAAGAACTAGTGGGAGGCAATGAAAGCTTTTTTCCTATTAAAAAGGTGATATGCTAAACAAAAATCCTCGTACTAAAGATTTAATGCCAAAGCAAACGTACGCGAAAGATGCGACAATGAATTCGAAGGATAGGTAAGAGTTTTACGAAAACAATACCTTACAACCTACTTTGTCAGCATTTAGGGCGATCTTCAAGTTCTGGAAATTGATCTTCATATCGGAATTTCGAATATTCTTCACATAATTTCCCGTCCACTTCATTATGTCCTAAAGTGGTGAGAATTCAACAATGTCTGCTGCTAAACTAAAGTCGCTAGAAAACTGTAAAGATTACGTACCTCAGAGATCCCTTCACAAATAGCGATAAGGTAGTATGCCATTTTGTCAATTTCTTTGTCTTTCTCTCGATCTTTCTTATCTTTTTCTCTGCCCAAGCTATCCTGGAAACAACCAACGTGTGGATCGCTTTCATTACTGATAATATGATATATCTCCTAATAGAGATAAGAACTGGAAAAATAAAGAGTAAAGAAGAGATCCAAGACTCACTTTGATTGTCGTGGACATCTTATGGTGTAAATCATGAGGCAAACGTGACGTACTGAATCTTCCCGTATGAAACTTTCGACTTGTTATGGTATGATTATACATGGCATCCCATGCATCCTGTAACAAGAGAAAAAGCACTTCCGAGGCAAAAAGAAAGCCTAGCCTCTTTTTATTTCCATTAACACAGTTGTGACAATGTGAATTGATACAAACTCTAACGTGCTCGAAAACATTGCAACCTTCCGCCTTAAACAAGCATAATTAAGACAAAAGAGACTTCTTTGTTGAGATAAAGACCACTAAAATAGACAGATCTTTTCAGGATCGACTTTCTATTAACCTCAGCATTGGAATATGAATGTGTCCTTTCCTTGTTCAGCAGTCGCGAGGTTTTTAAACAGCATACATTTACTTCCATAGAAAAACACAATACAATACAACGCTAGCCGACGTTTCGGCAGTAATAGCATTGGGGATGTAGTGAAGAGGACAAAGAACACCCGACTTTGTGCCTACCTTTTCGACTCAAGGGTACTTTGTGCCCTAACGCATGCGTCAGAAACTTGGTCGCTGCGTAAGCAGGATGAAAAGTCACTCAGAGTTATCGAAAGCGCAGTCGAAAAGACGATGCTAGGAGTATCCCGTTTCACACAAGTGAAGGAAGGGATCCGAAGCTTTGACCTACGTCAACGATCAAAAATCAAGGTGCCGTTCTGTATGCCAAGCAGTCCAAGATAAGGTGGGCCGGACACGTAGTGCGTATGAATGACAACCGATGGACAAGAGCCGTTAGTGGCTGGATTCCTCGGGATTCCAAACGTACCGCAGGAAGGCCACCGACCCGATAGTCAAAGCTCTTCACAAAGAGCCTTGAAGAAAGATTTGCTGCTCGACGAGTCCCTAGAGCGAGCAGAACCCGCTGGGCTACTCTTGCACGCAACAGGGAAAAATGGAAGATTTACTGGTGCTGGTCGAGTCACTCGACGACCAACGGGACTACAGGTGATACAGGTGACTCACCTTTGCTATCCAATGACATGACACCGGCAGCAGTTTCCGTATAGCCTTGTCCATATCAATGACGTTAGCAAGTTTCTGTTCCAAAATCTCAAAGAAGCAACATTGCACTCGAAAGTAACTGCATTATACAACGTTCAGAAAACAGTACCTCAATAACAACCTGGTTGATGAGGTCCTTAATATGAAGTACAGCGTCATGATCAATCGCCATACCTGGATGCACCGCACCACAAAGCTAAATTCATGGTTATGACTCAGATAGATTAGGAGCGTGGTGCGAAATTAATTCAATAGTAAAGCTGAAAATTGGTTAAAAATAGAACCAGTCGTCAAAAATGCGGCAAAATGAAAGAAAAAACCAAACACGGTCTTTATTATTGATATAATTACCCGCGAAAAGTTGGTAATTATAATTCAGACAAATTCAAAGTAAGGAATAAAACTAATACAACAGTAATAGCGAACATCACCCAACGGTTTACCACTTCACCGTTGCTGGGAAGTGTTCCTGAGTGTTGGGCTGCGATTTACAGCAAGAGGAATCACCCCCGGCAGGGTCTCCTAAGCTGAGAAGGAGACTGGCGCTTCTATCAAAAAGGCCGATTAAGAGTAAACCAATACCAGGAGCCACCCACCATCCTGGTACCAAACTAGTCGCATGGTGGCAAATCTCTCTTTGATCCACAAGAGCGGCGACTGTAGCAGTGATGACCTGGGGTACGCTTTGGCTAGGCTGATCTCGAAACTCGAGGGAACCACAGTAGCTAAACCAGCAAAACTCGGAAAAATGGAAATTATGCTGAAGCCCTCACAACCAGTGAGGAAGAACCATCCAAGTGTCCAAGTAAGTAACAGCGATCAGACCCCATTAAGAAGTGGCAAGAAACTTCTAGGAAACGAACAAAAGCTTCATGATGGATATAAGCACCTTAAACAAGCACACCTGATAAATACGTTCGACAAAGGCATTCGCCCAGACCTGTTGGTTCGCCGTCAATCGTCCGATCGATGGTGTATCACATGTGGATAGAGGACTCATATGGAGTAAAAAAAAAAGAATACGAATACTGTACAGCTTATCATAAACATGAAAACGAGTAGATACGTCGCTACTGAAGGCACTGCTTGTAAGGAAGGCACCGATCCGGTCTTATCACATCAATCTGAAAGCACAAATTTAAGGAGCAGAAAGCAAACACACCCGACTCTCTTACTTTTAGAAAACTATAATGCGTCAGTGAACACAGCCGAAACGAAAAACCAGTCTCAAAACTATAAATAGAAAAAGGACGAGATAAACAGACACATAACCTTATCTTATTCGTAAATGTCTCATAAAATCTGGTATAGACTCTCTTAGAAAAACAGTAACGGCAGAAGATATGACCAAGATTCATACCAAACAAAAACAAAACTTTAAACACACTATGCGGAAGGTAGAGCTCAGGGCGATGACTCGTCACCATCTCGAAAAGGCTCCAGGTTCAGCACACACTTCAGCACAAATCTATGGTGCTTTCATTGTACTTGTAAGCCTTAAACTCGCTTACAAAGTGTAAAACACTAGGAATTCTTCTTTCAAGTAAGTAAAAACAAACTCAACAACAGGAACAGGCATAGGTTCATGAACCGACACGATCTCTCGGTTCCGTTTTTATCTCTACACACTCCTCAGCTAGCCATAGAAGAAATTCCTCTCAAGAAACAATTTATATAAAAATACACAGTAGCTAGGAAATCTCTTGTTTCATGACTGTACCTCTAGTAGAGAACCAAGTCAGGAGAGCTACAGTCATAAAGAAGATTTTAACGAAATGATCGAAACTTTGGAGTTAAAAAACGTAAACTCAGGATCTGAGTAGTCATTACTATTACTATTATACGATCCGACGCGTGTAGCGCAGTGGTCGGAGGCGCCCTGCAACACACACGTGAAACCGATCCCCGCGCCCATGGCCCACAAAGCCTTCTATCCCTCTAGGGCCGGCAAATTGGTACCAGACTTGTCTTGGAGGATAGCAGAACTGGCTCGATATATCGGCAGGCCACTGTGAGTCATTGTAAAGGCCAGATATACATTCAGTCACCTCCAAACGATGCTTAATGAATTAGAATACATGGCGCATCCCTCAAGGATTAATCAACACCTAAAGCTTTACCCTTTTATTCTATTTACGACCCGATATCACATATATCACATTACGCGGACCCCACCAGTTTTCGTATTCGATTCGTTACTTCGCATCCATCATCCACGTGGATGTTCGAATTTTTTCAGGTGCAGGTTTGGCTGCAACTAGAGGATTTTTAAGACCTCGTCACGAATGTCGTTGAATGCTGGCCGAGTCAGTGGTTCCTGGAACCCTGGGTTAGTTCTAATAGGGCTTTCTCACGGATATTGAGGAAAGTCAGCTTGTTCTCGACTAATCTGCTCCCAATTGCCCGAACCCGAAGGAATAGGGGGTTTAGTTGACCCGATGCGGCGTTGAACCGCGGTCAAGGTGGGTTGAGCCGTCCCAAGAATAAACGGCACCACTATCACTGGGCTACTCACTCCGTATGTAACTCAACAAAACAAAATATGTACATGTGTCAAAGTAACATAGGAAAAAGCCGGGGGAACAGTAAGTACGAGAGTTTCTCAAAGTACGTGAGCTCAATAACCTAGGAAAAACATGTTTCGTTGCAGTCAAGGCACCGCGACATAACCCGTCAACGAATTTGGTGCAAATTATCGTCTTTTTTTTTCGAAACATTATCGATATCCATTTGTATGCAGGAATCATTGACAGTCTACAGTCGACTTTGTAGTAAATGAGCATTACAATGAGGTTCTTCAACAGCTCCACTCACTCCAGCCTTTCTGATTCTTGAATAAACCCTCCTCCACCCCCACATTACTCACAGCACAGGTGAACAACAATAAGAAAGAATGCGGACAAAGATTCTCTATAGTTAGATTCACCCAGAAAAAGAATGGGGCTGGGATTCCCATTCTTTTTTTTTCATTCTCTTTTCACAAAGGAACTGAAAAGATTCGACAAGGCCAGCTACGTACCCGGCAAATAGTACGTGAACACCGTTCGTTACTGTGTAAATGACAAGTAAAGATAGCGTGAGAAAAACGAATAATCACCGGAATCAAAGAGTTGGAGTGGTAGGAAGAAGGCCCAAGAAGCTCGACTCGAATCAAACATTCCTTTGCATTGAGTAGAGAAAAAATCAATGTATTGTTACACAAACCGAAGAATGATGTGCTGCTATCGCAGGTCATGCATTGATAACGACCATTACGAACTAGAAGAGTTCCCAGATCGAACATAGAACCACCGAAGACTGGCACTTCAACTCAATTTCATTTCATTTTTTTCCCTTTTATTTTACATAACCCGTTCCCACACACTGTGTGCGGACCATAGCACTGCTTCCTTTCGATACATTGCATTCGATGCATTGCCTTCTTTTTCAATGTATAGCAGTAGTAGGAAAAACTTGTTTTCAAACAGAAAAAAGGAGGAGAACGGAAGAAGGCTGAAATGAGATAAGCGGCATGGAAGATCAGAGCATTCTTATAGCAGCTAAGTGAATGACTCAACAGCTTATCAGCTGCTAACGCAACCGTCTGGAAGTCGATGATGTCACCGATATGGAACTAGTCCAGTTCGTCGATATCAATAACTCATTTAGTACTTCAGGGCGTTACAACAGTATGATATAATGCAAATCATGTTTAGGATTCTTCAAAGTACTGCATAGTCTCATTGTAAGCGGACTTTCCATAAACCTCGGTCTAAATAATCAGTGATACATTTATCCCTATTGACGAATTTCACTTACAAATGGTATACTAATGGTGTTGTGATAAATTTGGCTTCGCTGATGCATTGTGAAAGTATTGAATGTTTCCATGACAGGTGCTAGTTTGCGTTGTTCAGTTCAGTCGGTGTGCCGGAACTACGACTGATCATGACGCCGCTTGACGTCAAAGGTTCATTCTTTTTTAAAGCACCGAGAGAGCAACAAATCAGCGGAAAACCGTTGCTAAGAAATGATATCTACCAGCCACCCTCTAGTTTTGACTACTACCATGTACTACCTTCGCTATTACAACAAACGAAGTGATTCACCTTTTTCAGAGCTGAGAAATTTAAAGCATTCGGAAAGTGATCTGTGACTCACATGTGGGCCGAAAGTAATTCAGCTTTCTAGTTTTACATAAACACATTTCGTATGGTATCCGCAGTGCATATTCGCTTTGAACTGTATTAGCCGAAATAGAAATCAGTGGAATCTACAGTTTTACTATTAAGTAAACTTACTTGGATGGTCCCTCTTCACTGATTGTGCGCGGCCCAGCATTTTGGCCGAACATACTGCCTTAACCATTGTGGTTCCCTGGAGTCGCGCGGTAAGTCTAATCGAAGCCTTCCTTAGCACTGCACAATCCCAGGCGGTCTCGGGGACCCGGGGGAGACTTGTCATCATGCGACTAGTTCGACACCAGATCGGTAGCGATTTCTGTTATTGGTTCACTCTTACTCTTTCTCAGCTTGCGATGCTCTGTTCCGACACCCAGGAATACCTCCCGGCAACGACGAGATGGAAAATCATTCGAAAACCTATGAAGAAGAAGGTTTTATTATTCTAACCACGATGAAATCCTAATATTCAGAAGTTATAGAATTCTCGAACAGTTTTTTTCCTTCATCTAGACTTGTCTAAAGGGAGAATGCTATAGTTGGAATTTCGTCGAGCAAAATGCGACATTATCCTCGAAATCAGTCACTGTTGGCAGGGCTTACGTTGAAAATCATATCAATTCTTTAAACTTTTTTCCTAAAAATTCAGACAGACGAGCACAATGACTTTATTGAATGACTGACTACAAACTATTATCAGCTGAAAGGCTTATCAACAACAACCGCCCTGTATAAAAGGACACTGCCGGGTGTGCACGCCTCATTCCTGCGGTGATCACTGAAGATCCCGCCTCGGTACGACAACGAAGACACCACATCGAAATCAAGAACAGCTGTGGGCTACCGACACGGATCATCGACTCTGATGAAGACGAAAACGTGGAAACGTTAGCCGAGTAAATAATTTTATCAACTTTATGTAAGCTCAACAACTTAAAAACATGAGGATAATGACCTTCAAACATGACACTAAACATTCGTAGAGCGATAGAGCAAAGTTTGTTTTCGCAAGTCTGCCTAGTCTTCAGGTTATCAAGTATTATCGAGTTGTCGAAAAACCAGTATTGTTTTTAGCCCATAATTTGCTGCTTCGTAGTTGCAAGATGCTTTTGAGTGCCAAATCAAAAAGTGTAACAGATCTTCCGCCTGCAAGGTCAATCGGATTGTGAAGCTCAACATTTCTAACTGTAAGCGAGGTGTGAATAAATCTACGTCAGTAATAAGTGTGGTTGGGGAAGAGAATTAGTCTTAAGACAGCTTCTCTTTGACTCATATGTGCCGGCAGGAGCGAAACATGGGATAGTCATAGAATGTCTTAATAACTCGAAAGACCGACTTTCTATGAACCTCGGCATAGATAGTTGATATATTTATTTATGTGATCTTATAAACTGATCTTCTTAAGTTGACGCGAGGTTGGTACAGATCTTCGTCGTCGTTGTTTTTGATGTTATTGATCGATGGCTGACGTTTCGGCGACTTCGCCTTGCTCAGAGCCTGGACGTACTTTATGTTAGAATACTTTTTGTTATTCGGTGGAAAAGAAGTTTAACTCCCCGAAAATGACAATGGCGCGTTCGTTCCCCACCGCAGACACCTGCGGTCCGGAGTTTTGCAAATATCTCAGCAATCTTGTGGATGTTGAGATATTTGCAAGAGTTGAACCACGGGCGAGAGCGAACGCAATGGCACAGTATGTAGTACGTGAGCCCCCGGAGAGGGAAATCGTAGTTTGATCTGGCCCGGTGTCCAAGTTTTGCGAATGTCTCAGGATCGTTGTGGTTGTAATTCACATAATACCCTGCTGTGAAAAGTTATAATAGAGAGAAAACAAAAGGTGAACGTTGTCATCTTCATTTTACGTTCCGTTAGTCGTTGGCAGCTGTGTGCACAGCGAGTTCAGGTGGGCTTTTGCAGTACTATTGTTTTTCTTAGGATCGGTTGCTGTTTTTTTGGCTAGTCGACTCTTCTAATCCATTTGTTGTAGGTTTTTCTCATAACTGGACTGGCCCATGTGTAGATATGTTTCATAGTCTCACGAGCGGACTTCCTTTTAGGTTTGCCGAACCTGATTCCGAAGAAAACATTTCATTCGAGGATTACACGTCTAGCAGCGGAATCCCAGTTGTGAAGAATGGGACTGTGTTAAAACTTGTGGAGCGACTAACATATCATCAGTGAGTAATGAATTCGGGTGATAAGCCCTCATTGCAGCTGCTGTAGTGAAGCAGTTTTTTTAAAATATTTGCTTTTCTTTTTAGTAGACCAAATGAGCTTATAGTTCATTCCCATATGAAATTTCGACAAAACGTCATAGTTAAGAGGAAAATTCACGGAACATGGGGACACGAGAATTCTCTTTTTCTGAATTTGTTGAGGTTTTCCATACGAATGTAGAATTAAAGAGACATCTATAGTGTGTAGCGCAGTGGTTATAGGCGCACTGCAATACACATGGGGTCGGTCCCGCACCCAAGGTTCACCAAGCTTTTCGTCCTTCCGGAGTCGGCAAATTGGTACCAGACCGTCTGGGCTGTTGGCTACACTTACTCAATACATCGGTAGACGACCGCGAGACACTGTTTAGGCCAGTTATACATCCAGTCACCTCATATGATGCTTATTGAGTACGAACACATGGCGGGTCCCTCAAGGATTTATCAACGCCGAGAGCTTTACTCTTTTATATTGATTTATATTATCTTATAAACTGATCTTTTTTAGCTGATGCGAGGTTGGTATAGGTCTTCGTTGTCGTTGTCGTTGTTGTTGGTGTTGTTGGTCGATGACTGACGTTTCGGCGATTTCGCCTTCCTCTGAGCCTGGACTTATTTGATATTAGAATACTTTAATTATTTGGTGGAAAAAAGGCTGGAGTATTAATGAAGATCAAACTTTTAAATAGGTGGTGGGTTAGGATGCTATGGTCAAATGTAGTTCTACGCCATGTTGAACACAAAGGCTACGCACCGTAATGTTACGAGTAGGACTGGCCCACGCGTTGTTCACATGGGGTCGCGAGCAAGCCACACCTCGGAGTCAAAATGTCAGTTTGAAATTGGGCGCCAGGTCAAGTGTGATAGTGAGGCATTCGTCTTTCCGGGTCACCTTTGGATTTTTGAAAGTTATTCAAAACGCCTCAAGAGTTTTGCGCGTTGTTTTTGATTCCTGCACTAGGATCCGCACATTCACTTCAAAATCATCGCCGTTGTGCTTTTGTGCCCTATGCGCACCTAGAGTAGTGGTTAGACGGATTTTAGCTTTTCCATCTAGATGTTCTTTTATGCGGACACAAAGCGGTCTACCCATTTCCCCAATATATTCCTCGCCGCATGCGTTACATGAGATTAAGTATATTATACCAAAACTCATGCAATCCCCGTCTCTCCCGTTAGGATAGATCATACAGTTTTCTGAGCTGCACAAACGATCATAGAGACGGTTGCGAACTAACTGACGGTGTAGAGTATTGGGTCAGTAATCGTTACATAATTTTCAAAACCACTTTTTCTTAAGCATCGCTTAATAGGGTAACTAACTTCATTTGATATGAAGGGTAGCTTAAAAGGGATCTTACTTACTTCCAAAACATTATTTTGGGAAACTACCCTACGTTTTTCTCCAACACGAGTGGTTTCTACTTCGTAGCCATTGGAAATGGCAATTTTTCGTGCCATGTTTTACAATTCCTTTCTTTCCTCTTCTCCTGTGCACACATTTTTAGCCGTACGATACATGTTTTTGACAAGTGCTTTTTTCATGTGTGAAGAATGTGAGGAAAGGTAATGAACTGGTATGTTTTTACTACTTGGCTTACGATACCATTTTGTTACATAGCCACTTACTGAGAGCCTTATTTGGATGTTTAAGAATGGAAGCCAGTTCTCGGTAGGTTTTTCTCGTGTAAATTTTATATACTCTGACTGTCGGTTTAATAATTCAAAGCACTCATCCAATCTGTTCTTGTATGGAACAGACGATGAAGCAGTCGTCTATGTATCGACAATAGAGTAAGAGTCGGTGATCGAGAACTGGAGCTTCCACCTTAGACAAGAAAATGATGGCAAGGCTTGGTGCTAAACGCTGTCCCATGGCCAACCCTCTAATTTGTGCAAAATATTTTCCAGACCACCTAAAGATTGAACAACTAAGACACTGTTTTAAGAGAGTCATTAGTTGCGCCATCGACGAATCGCACATTTTTATTTTCTTTTCGTGCTCTACGAGGAACTCGAGAATGGCTTGCATTGCGGAGTCATTGGACACGTTGGTATAAAGTGAAGTAACATCGAATGACTCCATTACATGCGTGCTGTTTGGTTGTGTTCAAATTCGTCAAAACACTCCTCTAGGTACGCATAGGGCACAAAAGCACAACGGCGATGATTTTGAAGTGGCTATGCGGATCCTAGCGCAGGAATCGAAAACATCAACGCGCAAAACTCTTGAGGCGTTTTGGATAAATTTCAAAAATATTTTTATAGGGCTAAAATTCGTGTAATTTTCGTCTTTAGTCATTCCTTAAAGGTAAGGAATCTACGCATTCGACTTCATTAAGCATCGTCTTAGGTATATGGATTCTTATTTGACCTATAAAACGACTTGCGGTGGCCTACCAATGCATCATTTCAGTGCTGCTACGCTCCCAGGTAAATCTTGTGTCATTTTGCCCACTTTGGAAAGGTTAAAGACTGCGTGGTCGACCCAATGACCACGTGCGTAAGAGCACCTCTAACCACTCCGTTACACGCGCCCGATATTAATATTGCTTGATTTATACCCTTAATGGATCATTGCAGACGAATCATCATCATAAGGTTTCGTATGAAGGTTACCACAATCTCCACCTGATTTGTTCTTTATTGGCCGCAACAATGCTGAGATATTTGCAAAACTCGGAACACCAAACCAGCTTCGAACCCCTAGTTATTCTTACGTGGAGCTTACATGTTATTTCACATAATACCTTGGCATGAAAGAATAGTAGGCAGTAAATAAAAAGGGTAAGCATTGCATTCGTTGGTTGAGTACAATTCCTGCTTGAGATCTCCAAATACCATTCCATTCGAATCCCATGTTTCGGTCACGCTGGCACATGTGAGTGGAGGGGAAACCGTCGTTCGACTAAGTTTCTTCTGCAGGACTTGGTGAGTCCTGGGAGCTGGATGAGCCAACGACCACCTTTCATTGCAGAGCACCTCTAACAGCTGCGCCAAATGCGCTTCCATATATACATGTATACGTATGAATGTATACATATGTACGTATATGGAAGAATATATACAATATATATGTATATGTACATCTATATTTACACGTATACATACGCTCACTTATATATATGGGGCTGAATATTTGGCGGAAAAATGTACCAAGGAAAATTTTCGAATCTCGTTCTAACCTTTTTTAACAAGGTCATTTTTAAAAGTCATGGCTACTTGTATCGATTTTCATTGTCATGTTTTTTTTGCAGGTACACAGATAACAAGTATGTACAGACATTCCTTATTTCGTACCGATCATTTTGTACGCCGAGCGAGTTGCTTGAAATGCTTATTGAGCGTTTCAATGTACCAATCCCTAATAAACTCATCCAAAACCAAGAGATGAAGTCAGTTTCAATTTTCGATTCCTCAACTTTCTGTCTTTTTTTAAATGTCATTGATTTGAAGAGGTGGTCCACTAGCTGGTCGATATGATACGGTACAATCCCACGGCTTATCAGGTGGCTTGATGTTTTCTGCGTTTAATGAACAAAGTTATCAGCGATTCAGGAAAGAATATGAACGGCCAATACAGAGAAGGTGAATGTGTTGCTTTAACTGAATGTTGTTTGGGACAATGTGATGTATCAATAACATTGGTTCTGTCATCCTAAGGAAAACGCTTTTATAGGAAAAAATCCTTGGGATTGCTTCACGCAAGGTTTTGGTGATATGCTGAGCATTAAGCACTCTTGTTTTATCAAGATGAAATTCTGGATTTCTGGACCACATGATATGTAGTTCTCTGGGTTTTTCGTTTCAAAACTTTTTTAACATGGAGGCATATAAACAAAGGGGGATGTCTTCCAATGGGACACGGTGGTGTTCCCAATGCATCGTTCACGTTTGCAGCTGTTGCCCTTGATCCTCGCTTTAAACATATTTGAACTTGAAAGAACACTGTATACAAACTGTGTATAAAACTACTGCGATAGCAAAAAGTTTCTTACCTGAATCTATGGAGTTCTGAACTCGTGAGGCACTTTATTAATCAAGAAGTTATCTAAGTTGTCGTGAAATCGACGTCGTCGCCAAAGGGTTAATCATGATGTTGGCCATTCTAATCTGAACAGTTTTACCAATAAGGTGCACGTCTATTAAATTCGCTAACTTGGAACTCCGATATTCTTCACGCGGTGAATTTTTCAAAGGATTTGGTTGCCGCAGTGATAGGAAATATGATAGGTGGTTGGCAAGAGGTCTAGTGAGTGTGTTGACTGTAACAGGGTTTTCTAACCCATCTTAAGTTTTGCAACGTCAGTGCTGTAATAGGTAGTTGAGCACTGTCGTACAAAACGATTGGACCTTTTCTGCTGGCCAAAGCAAGGTGCGTGGGCTGCAATTTTTGACGCACTTCATCGATGCCGAAAGAGTGCTCTGCTGTAGTTTTTTCGACAGGACTTAGGTCGTCAAGGATTAACCCGGCCGACACCAAATACTTGCTACTACCTTCTTTGGTGCAGACTTGGCTTTCTTAAGTGTTTAGGAAGTGCACCTTCATGCAAGCGCTGCAGTGAATGTCGTCAGTTCCCACATAGGATGCACTTTTCGTCGCACATCTCAATCCGGTTGAAGAATGGATCGTTTTTGTTGTGTAAAATGAAGGCTTCATAATGGCTTGCATTTAATTAGTGTGGTACCATCTTGAGTATTTTCACTTTCACAGTGCCTTTTAAATGATAAACACTCGTTGCATGGCGAGTGTTGAGTCCTTATCTCTGCAATAGTTTTCTGTAGCGTCACTTTCGGTTGTCGTCTTTAGATGGTCGTTTTCTACTGTTACTGATAGCCCATAACCTCCCTCCCTGAGACTCGTCTACGGCACTAATTTTTTCGAACCTTTTGCGTACCTTATGTTTGGTACCGTTTCCCTGTAGCCCATGCCGCTATGAAACTTCGGGTTACTTGCAAAGGAGAACGACCAAGTTTGAACTCACCGAGGAAAACGATGCGGTTTTCATTTTTCCAGACCGTTATTCTAACAGCCTTGAAGTTGTTATAAAGTAAGTATTTGAGGTTTTAAAATGGCATGCATTAGTGCACCAACATTGTACGCTGGAGATATTTTTCTTTTTTTTCCTAGTTTCGCAGCGACGAAAATAACATTTTATTAGTTTTACTTATTGCTTTACTCTACCAGTAGAGTAAAGGGTTGTAATATAACCACAACGTTGCTGAGATATTTGCAAAACTCTGGACCGCAGGTGTCTATGGTGGGGAGCGAACGCGTTATTGTCCTTTCCGGGGAGTAGCGTGTTCACCACCACACCATGCGGGTCCTTTGTTTCACCTGTCTCTCAGCTATATCTATCGATCTTTGCCACAGCAATCACCTGTCAGCGGGATTGATCTGGGGCGCCCAAATCGGCATAGAACCCAGTTAAGCTGCGTTGGTACAGAGGTCATTTTGATGATCTTGTATAGAAGGAGAATTCTCTGCATTTTATTGCGCAATTCTATGTTTCAGAGTGCTGAGCGTTCTTCATCAATGGGTGAAAAATCACTGGTATGATTTCGAGAACGATCCGACCTTACTGGAAGCACTCGAGCGGTTTCTGCAAGCGTCTTGCGACCAGAAGCTTACCAATCAACATAAGAAGTTCTGCAAGAACATCATTGTTCGTTTTGTTATCTGTTCTTTTGCCATTTAACATTGTTGACACATCATATATTTTTCCTACCGAACAGTTTTAGAACGTGATAGAAAAGAAGCAGAAGCAGCAAGAATTTGAGGGTCACGTGAACACAGCATTCGACTTCGAAGATGCTAGCGTATTTCAACCAAAGAAACCAGAGGTGAACATGATTTAGTGTTGAAATATTAAGTGCTCTATTATTTAGCGCTGGATTTATGTTAGTGCAAGTAAAATCGTAGTTGTTTCAGCCTGTTTGGCACGTAGCTAAACAAGGCGATGTTGCCAACTATGACCTGCTAACACTGCATCCTCTCGAAATAGGGAGGCAGGTAGGGTTGTGATTTATATTTCTTGTTAAGACACTTGACATAATGATTATTCATTGGGTGGATTAATATTTAGCTTATTCGGTTTTGCTATCCAAAAGGTGAGTGAAGATGAGAAGATCGATGTTTCGTATATTACTTATTTGATACTTGAATGGCCCGTCCTCATAGGTTCTGCGGGCCCCAACATAATCTCCATTTTTCGGAAATTTGTTGGCTAAGCCATTATAGTTCCCTGGAGTCCCGGGTCAGCCTGGCCAAAGTCTGCCCCAGGTCTTCTCCTGCACAGACAGTTGCAGCCCTTGTGGATCAGAGGGAGATTTACCACCATGCGACTTTGATACCAGGACGGTGGTGGATCCTGGTATTGGTTTACTCGTAGCTAGGTTTCCTGATGGAAACGCCGGACTCTTTCTCAGCATGAGAGATCCTGCCAGGGGTGAACCCCCGCTGTACATCGCAGTCCGACGCCCAGGAACACCTCTCAGCAACGATGAGGCGGTAAACTGCTGGGAGGGATCGTGTATTGATTGGGTGAAATATTAGATGGGTTGTTATGCTACACAAGTAGTATGCATTCTGAAGTGTTCGTGTTTTATCTTTCGAATAATTCTCAAATCTCCACTGTGGCGTTGCAGCAACGTTAACACATTCGAGAGGACGCGATTCACCTATGATTTCAACATGGATAGGTAAAGTGGACAGTACTAATCATATATGATACAAATTCTTTCTTGGTGCTTACTTTGCCACACAAAGTTTCTTCTTTGCTTTTTGTATTCAGTCAGTAGCGCTTATCCACCAGAGGTGTGTCGGGCGTCATCCGAGGAAAGGTACTGTGTAAACTCAGTAATCTGCACGAGGCTGTTTTCCGAACAAGTTTTTTCGTCGATTTAGTCTCAGGACGATAGATTATTGCTGATAAGGAGTGTACCAAGATGTCTATGGTGTTACGGCACAGTATGTTTATTTGTTCCTTGTAGCGGCCCTGAGCTATTTCGCACGCTAGAGTTACATGAAGGGCGTTACACTCCTGGTTAGAAGGTTTTCTTTTTTTTACACTGTTCCGTAGAAGGTTTCACGTGCTCTCCTCATCATGTTCTGTCAAGGAGAGGTGGAACGTTCTCACGAGTAACTTATCCAAATCTTTCGGGAGTAGATCACCTGTATCACCTGTCGTCCCGTTGATCGTCGACTGATTCGAGGGCGCGCCAGTAAACCTTCCATTTCTCACTGTCGCATGCTGTAGCCCAATGGGTTCTGCGCGCTCGCGCGCTTTATAACGCTGAGCGGTTCTTCATCCTGCCTACGTACCGACCAGGTTTCTTATGCATATGTTAGAGGAGGGGAGAATCGTGGAGTCGAAAAGAGTGAGCATGGAGGCGGATGTTCTTTGTTCTCTTCACTATATCCTCTATGCTTTTAAAAACTCCTCAAGCCGTTCGCTTAACCCCCTGCCCCAACTCGATCTAGGTCCTTCGTCATTTTCATTTCCCGACCTAGATACACATAACGGGAACATTTATTATAGGCAGAGATATTCGTTCCATTGAGCTCGAATGGGGCGTAGGAAACCAATCCGTTCCTCATGAAAATCGTTCTTGCGAGATTTATTCGAAGATCAATCTTCCCATAAGCGTTATCAAAATCGACGACTATTCGTTCCGCTTGGCTATTGTTTGGTGTTATAAGAACGATGTCATCAGCAAAGCGAAGATGGTGTAATTGTCAACCATCGATTTTCAGTGCCAGTAAATAATTTTGGCGAGATAGTATCGTCTTGTTCAAACCCTCCTTTTACGTTGATGTTAATATCATCATGGAATGGTAGCATTTTGCTTGTGAAATTTTCGTATAGCTCTCGAACGATTTCCACTGAATAAGGCCTCTGTGGGCGTCCAAGGCTTCTATGACTGCTTCTTTATCAGCTGAGTCAAAATCTTTCTTTAAATCGATGAAAGTATGACAGAGCGGTCTCCCTATACACTCGCGATACTTAAATGAGTCTTGTTACCGTATAGATGTGGTCACTCGTACTGAATCCTTTTAGAAACCCTGATTGCCTACATGGCAGTCTTTCGTCCAGTGTTCTGTCAACCGTTTTTGGGATGGATCCAGTGAAGAGTTTGTAGACGACAGACAGGAAGTAGGTTGGGCTATAGTTGCCGATATCGTGGATATCGCATTTGAACAATAGCACAGTCTTGTGGGTCTTCCATTGGACAGGAACCTTGCATTCCGATATTCTAGCGCGTAACGTTTGAAGAGTAGAGCCTATGTGTTCTGGAGGACAGGCGGAAGGTTTTTCAGGTGTTCGGGTTCTATTCTATCTTGGGTAGGTGTTGTTCGAGTGTTCAACGACGAAATGGCATGTAGGATTTCGGAAAGAACCAGTGGTACAACATATCCATCCTCCTTTATTTCATATAACGGAGGGTGGGCGTGGCTATCGAGGAGATCTGAGTAGTATACGTGAATGATTTTCTTTATTGCCTTTCTGGACGCTGTAACTGTTCTGTCTAAGCGTCGGAGTGCAATCATCTTGGTCTTGTAATTGGCGAAGCTTCGGTGGGCTTTGCGGATGCTTTTCCCAGGTTTTGTAGCTTTGACTATTACTACTGCTCTTCTCTCTTTAAGATCTTCTTTTATCGCCTTTCTGTATTGTTTCGCAAGTTCGGACGTTAGTTCGCCGTTGCCTGCAGCTCGTGCGATTCCACGCTGGCGTATCAGCTCGAGTGTTTCTGGAGACAGTCTCTTGGTGACTTTCGAACTCTCAGATTTCATAACGCTAAGTGAAGATGTTGGATAAGCCGGTTGTATTCTTCGTCGATATTATCGACAACGGTATCTTCCCAAAAGCCGACGAAAGAATTGAATAAGTCCAACTTTATGGTGGTTCTGGGACTTCGGTTTTGAAATTTAGCGACTTTTTCTCCTTTCCGCGAGAAATAGAATCTTGCAACAAGGAGACAATGGTCTGATCTCATGTAGAATTTTGGGACAACGACGACGTCAGTTAGGCAAAACCTTCTATTTACTATGATGTGGTCTATTTCGTTATGGTACTCTTCACTGGGAGACTCCCACGTCCAGCGTTGAGGGTGGGGCTTCTGGAATTGCGAGTTACCATGGATGGTTTCGGTCGCCATGATAAACTGAGACAACCGCTCATCCTGTTAGTTCCATTCTAATCCGTGGGTCCCAATGTGACGTTCTTCATAATAGCATGTCGGATTTCGAAAGTGAAAGCCGGTAAGGCAACATATGCATACTCCTTAACTTCATAAAGGGGAGCAATTGGGAACTGTTGAAGGGAAACGAGTAGTAGACATGAGTAATTTTCTTACTTACCTTTCTGGAAACTGCAACTGTTCCCCCTGGGCGTGGGAGTGCGGTAACCTTGCTTTTGTAATTAACGAACATTTGGCGGATTTTGTGAATACTCTCCTCAGCCTCAGCAGCTTCGGCCTTTACTGCTGCTGTTTTCTGTTTGAGGTCTTCTTCTATAGCACTCCTCAGTGTTTTACAAGGTTGGTCGTGAGAGGACGACTGCCAGTGGCTGGTGATGCAGTTCCATATTGGCATATCAGTTCGGTTAACTTTGGACACAGATGTCTTTTGGTGAGTTTCGAACGCTTAGTTTTCATAGTGCTAGCGTGAAGTTGTTGAGTGAGCCAATCGTGTTCCTCGTCGATGTTATCGAGAACGGTGTCTTCCCATCAGCCGACTGATCAAGTGAATAAGTCCTAGTTTATGATGGTTTGGGGACGTCGGCTTTTGGACTTAACGGCTTTTTTCCTCTCCACAAAAAGTGAAATCTTGCACGAATGAGACGATTGTGTGATGCCGTTTAGAATTTTGGGACAACAGCAACATCGGTTAGTCAAAACTTTTGATTTGCTATGATATGATCTATTTCTTTATGTCACTCACCATTAGAAAGCAACATCCAGCGTTTAGAGTGGGATTTCTGGAATTGCGAGTTACAATGAGTAGTCTTGGTCATCATAATAAACTCAGACAGCAGCTCACCTAGTTCGTTCTGTTCTAATCCGCAGGTCCCAATGTGACGTTCTTCGGACGTTCTTCTTGGTCCAGTTTTGCGTTGAAATCTCCAATGATGACCTTGAAGAAAGTATGGTTTTCTCTGTAGAACTTCTCCAAGTCTATGTAGAACGTTTCGACTTCTTCTTCGTCATAGTTTGATGTCGGCGCGTAAACGACGAAGGTTGTCGAAGCCAGAATTGATCCACATCTTTTTAACCCCAAATGTCCCATTCGAGTTGTTATTTGTTCGAATGGATCGATGTTCATGGCCAAACTCATGCTGACGAGTACGCCCACGCCGCCGACTTCTCTGTTGTCGCATGTTCCGAGGAACTGTTCTTCACCAGTGTGAAAGCCGGCGTTTAATGGGTAATATTTCACGTCTCAACCAGTCCAATGACGTCGTGCCTTATCGTTCTTGCCTGCAGGGATCTCTCGAGAACTCAGATGCAAGTAAGCGTGAATTGTAATTACAGATCGTCACCTTAATCCTATAAAATAGAGACAGTCTAGAATATGAATGCGTCGTTTTCTTGTTCAGCAATCGCGAGGTTGCTAAACAGCATACATTTACTTCCATAGAAAAGCACAATACAATACAACACTAGCTGACGTTTCGGCAGTATCGCATTCTTCAGAGCCGCCGAGTCGTCAACCATATGCGACTATAATCAGCTGTTCTAAACTTCCTCATTGGAAGTCACGAAAAATCGGCTCTGAAGAAGGCGATACTGCCGAAACGTCAGCTAGTGTTGTATTGTATTGTGTTTTTCTTTGGAAGTAAATGTATGCTGTTTAAAAACCTCGACATTGCTGAACAAGAAAACAACGCATTCATATTCCAATGCCGAGGTTAATAGAAAGTCGATCCTGGGAACAGTCTAGAATGTAGAATAGAATCTAGAAGAAGAAGAGGAAAGAAATACAACCCAGAAGTATGAGCCAAATCGGCACAGCAGAAAAACAGGGAGTACACTCCTTAGATCCACCTGCGTCTCAGAGAAGCAAGAAGTCGCTTTTGATCCGAAATCAACACCTTTGTCCGCCACCTGGGAGCGCGTTATGTTACGTCGCGACTAACCGGCATGCGATATCTATGAATCAGACCCCTAGTAAAGAGTGTACGCCTTATTTGTTGTGAAGGATTTCAGTTCGCCTCTACTCTACTTCCCAGTTACTTTAGTCATGCTTTTAGCCACGTATACTCGCAGGACAATATCTTATTATGTGATAGCACATTCACGCAAACGTGAAGAAACAGGGGATTCTATCCCGTAAATTAACCTGTGCCTCAGAGCAAGTAAATAATACCCATTATTTCGGCGTATCGATGACCGAGATACGCATCATGTAGTCTTTGGCCGAGTAACTGTCTAGGAACCACCACAATGTCTAGTTTTTAATTTGCTGCCTTTTGTTTCTTCAAGCAGGATGTTATGTGAAATACAATCACATTCATGTTGAGATCTGAACAAAACTCAGAACCAACGTTGAGCATCGGATCCGCTATTGTTCTTTCCGGCAGTTCACGTGTTATCCACTACACCACCGAGGACGTTGGTTTGTGAATCTCTAGGAAGAGATCGCAGATTCGAATCTGACCTGTGGTCCTAGTTTTGCAAGCATCTCAGCAATATTTTGGATGTTTTCGAATCCTTGATTTGAAATTGGTAGTTGAAGTCTTTCACTTAGTAATTTAAGAAATCAAGAGGTGAAGAAAGCATTAACTTCAGTTACGTTTCACCTCTTAAAGTCACATTCCAACGAACTGTTATAGCAGAGAGATGCTTACTATTTCTTTTATTCCTTACTACTTTTACAGTTGACATTGCTTCACTTTGATCTCTATCGGGCTATTAAACCGATCGAGTTGGTTGGTGCGGCGTGGACAAAGCACGACAAATATAGAAGGAGTCCTCAATTGCTAAAGCTCACCGATCATTCAACATTAGTAAGTGTCTTTCCATGCACAATGTGAAGGTATCTGTACATAACTGTTCAGCTACGTTTAGTTATCCACACCATTTTCTATCAAAAATAGAAAAATGGATAGAAAGATCCATTTATTATTTCCAGCTAACTTATTGGGTGTCACGTTCTATTGTGGAAACGGAGTCACTAGAAGAACGAGTTGCAATGTTCACTCGTGTATTAGAGGCGAGTATCGGTTTTTTTCCCTTTTACTTTCATTACCGTTATCGCCAATTGCATTTTTTAGTTTTATGCTTGCCTACTTTATAGTTGTCATTTCTTATGCAGTCGAAATTCTTGATGGAATTCGGGTGCAAAAATAAACATTGGGCTTTATAATTTTTTAATTTGGAAAACTAACTTTTATTTACATTCTCGATATTAAGATTTTTGATAGAAAATGGTGTGGATAACTAAACGTAGCTGAAAAGAACTGCATTCCTTCCTTAAATGTTGGATGGGAGACAACAGTTTTTGTTGAGTGGATGTTTCTAGCAGCCATAAACTTGCTTTCTTGAATTGGAATAAATGCATTTGCATCTTTGCGTTCTCATTAAGACTTCTGAAAAGCTTACGTTTTTCGATGTTTTTATCGTTTTCATCTTCATGTAAGGTTAATTTCCGTGCATTATGAAGAATTGGCAATCACTTTTTTATATGGGGACCTTCATCGCGCTATATTAATGATACGGAGTTAGTTTTATACAAATTTTGCTTCTCTGTGTCATTCAATGACATTGGACATCTACTATTCTTTCATCGTTCAGGTAATGTCTGTGTTTGAAGAGTTGCACAATTTCACAGGACTTGTTGCCTTCCAGTCGGCTTTAAATTCGGCATGCGTTCATCGGCTTTCCTGGTGTTGGGAGGTAGGTTGGATAGGATTTGAATGCTTTGAAAACTAAGAACTATTTGCATGTAATGAAAATAATGTTGTGGCGGTGAGATCCCAACTTTGTATGAATACCAAGTTGTTGTAGATATTAGTTCTTGTAGCTGCCACGCGGAACTTTTTCCGTAACTGTCGTGAACAACCTCGAGTTTGGGTTACAGTAATTTATAGCAATAACAACTGTGCAATAATAATATCTGGTATGTGGCGATATATGGTTAAGTGGGAGCGAGATTGAAATGAGATTATGAGAATGAGATTATACGAGCGAGATTGAAATGAGAACAAGCGATGCAGTTGAAGGAAGTTAGGTGGACACTGGAGTTGGAGCACTGAGGAACTGAGAGATTGGATGAACACAGGACGAACGCTACGTACGCTTGAAGACCAATGCCTCGTGGGCTGCTTGTATTCCTTCTGTAGTGGGCGGAGCTTTGCCAGAGGGAACTAAAGACAGTGCCTAGAGAGAGGTTCTAAAGGTTTCTTCTACTAGCACAATCTGATAGGGCTACATGTGAAAGGGTGCAACTGCTTGTTCGGAAACTTCTTTGGGACGGCAGATGCTGGAAAGTACATTCAGCTGGCTGCTGCTGATTCAGTGCCCGAACTGCCGGACAAACAAGAGCAGTTTATTGAAAGAAGTTGTAGAATCCCTTTCCAGTCACCTGCGAGGCAACTGCATGAGATAGTGCCTAAGAAGCAATTAAGAGGAGATGCGATGATAGATTTTAGTTACAGGTGAACAAGAAGCACACACCAGTATAGAAAATTAGGAATAAGGTCACCGGAAGCAGTATTTGAGATGTTTTACATAGAAAACATTCCTATGTTGGTGAAAAATGTTCTCTATAAATAAGTAGTCCAAATCAAACTCAATTTTTTTTCAAAATTTTCTTATATTCGTTTTCCATCGTATGTGGTTCGATGAAGTGGAATCTCTTTCATTTTTTTTTCCACTTCTTTAAGTTCGATGGTTATACGCGTTCTAATGGTATTATAAAAAGGAAGACTTCGTCGAAATCCGACTTTTGTCAGAATTCTTCCTTTTAGCATTGTGATAAGAAAATTAGTGCCAAACTTGGCTGGGTGCTAAAAAAACACTGACCTGATATCGGTGGCCCACCGCAAGTCACTGTATAGACCAAATATCCTTTTAGTAACCTCTATAATGCTCAATAAAGTCGAGTGCGTGGTGAATTTCCCAGGAATTAGTAAAAGCTGAATGCTTATCCTTACTTCATTTTTTTTGAAGCTGGGTGCTTATCATCTGTACTCATTCGAGCAACTTATCGGTGCGATGTTGTGACAAATGGGTTTTAGTGATCCTTCTTGACTCTTTTTTTTTGATATATGTGGTAAAAAAAAGTACTTTTAGAACTCTTTTATCTTAATGCACTAAGCATAGTAGTCTTTTCGTTAGTAAGAGCCGCCCACTCATATAGTTAAGCCTAAGTGTGTCCTCTGGGTAACCACCTTCTGACTTGATCAATTTTTGACTTTCAATCGAAAAGGGTTAGAAAAAGGGTCAGGTAGACGCTTAACAGATTTCCAACGCTAGAAATGATTTAGAGGTGGCCATATCCATATTTTATGGCATGGTTATTATGTAGGAAATCATCCATTCATCAATGATCTCTCCTGTGTTCGATTGTATGTTTTGCTATAAAGTGTTGAACAATAGTTTCTTGCATCACTAAGTCGAAGAAGGGTGGCCATTGCCACTTCCGAAATCATCAATTTTCTTCCAGCAGGCATGCAAAATCGTATGTTTTATAAATCGGCATCACGGCGTACGCTGTAACTGAGCAGCGCCAGCAACTTTTCTTTTTTTTTTTCACGGAGGGTTGTGAACATTAGGGACACTTTTTTTTAGCGTCTCGATCATGAGAAAGTGAAGACCTACGATCGTTTCACGAAACTATGTGAACCGCGCTATATTGAGATGCAGAAGCGGATACAGTCCATCAATCCGCCATGTGTACCATTTTTTGGTGCGTTAGTTTACAGGGATTATTAGTTATGTATTTATAATAAGTCTGACCTTTGATTTAGCAATTCATTCTTTTTTTGTTTTTTTTATTTTTTGGACAACTTCGATATTTTTAGTCATAAATAATTCGAAGTTAGTGGTGCTCGCACCAATTGTTCTTTTGAGCGGTGAAGGTTATCTGCTCATGGATCGTCTAGTCAGCTGTTTTCGTTATATAAATGAATGTTTTGTTTGGCGTTCTCTATGACTCAACCGGAAGCGACTTTTCGTTTTCCGTCGGAAACGAGTTTCTCTTCGTAAACGTTACGTTCTCAAAGAATACTATTTAATATAATTTTTTTAAAATAAACTCATTTTCGAGGATTTGCAGTTAGGTCCGAATCTTAAGTGACCGGTGAAGGGTACTGATATTGATTATAGTGGAGACTTAATGTCAACGGTTAAATGTTTTATTTTTAGGGTTTTCTTTAACTCCTAAGAAATGTTGATGTGATGTCATTTAATAAAGGTGTATTGCTTATCGCTAGGTTCGGTTAATTCGGAAAAGTTTGAAAACTTTTCTTGACAAAAACTCGTGACTTAATGTTAATGGTAGGAATAGAATTTCATCATTAGTCAATGTCTTGTGATGATTCCGGAGAAAAACAGCTAAATTTTTCGCTATATACCAAATGGAAGTTGTGAATTTTGCCCACTACACCCGCTGAACCATGTTTTTCCGCTTTTTTCACTCAGATATCGTTAAATATACTGCTCAGATAATATTTCGCATTTGTTTTGGAATAAAATGTACAATTTTTGTATGAAATACAACCACAATGATGCTGAGGTATTTGTAAAAGTTCCGACAACAGGTGTCTGCATCGAACACTTGGTTGAATTTCACGTGATACCTTGCCATGAAAAATTGTAGTAGCCAGTAAATGAAAAGTTAACATTGTATATTTTTTATACATATATTATTCAGGGCACTACCTTTCGAACATATTCTTCTTTGAAGCTGGTAACAGTACGTTCGTGAAGTCGCCTGGTGGTACTACAAGTGAGGCACTGCGTTCAGTGAGTCGTGTTTTCAAAGATTTTCAGAATGACTTGTCGATAAATCGATTAGCATTGGTTCCGCTGAGTATTCCCTAGTGTCAAAATGCGATATCCGAGAGGAAGCCAGGGTCTTTATGAAACATTGTGTCCTACCCCAGTTTGAGAAGTTCAACATTTCCCTCCGGTAACGCAGCTAACAGTAAACTAGTTCCAAGAATTGCTTCCATATTGGCAACTACCTGTAAAATAATGACGACTTGGTGAAATGAGAGCACAAGGTTAGTAACTCAAGAGAAAGAAAATCTTGACCAATCGACAGATTACTAATCAAATAGAAATCAAACTCTGCTGATACACGCACGATCCTCCGTGATTCGTGAACATGAGCTTTTCAACTCTTCAAGTAAGTAAGTAGTTAATAGTTGAGGAAACTCAGGAGAGCAGAACATATCGTTGGCGTCAAATATTAGTTTTCCATGAGTAGCAACATACTCATCCATGGATTACGCCTGAAGAGCCATTGTGCAGCTCACATCTACATTCACTATTCCAACAATTTTATAGTCTGTGGTTGTTAGAGCAAGCATGTGGTAGTGCATCTGACTGGGATGGACACTATAAACTTTTCACCAATAAAGGCATCTTTATATTCTTTCAGTAATTTTTGATAAATAGCTCATGGTGAAATCTCTAACACGAGTAGATAACTTTATAGCGTTCCAGAAATCTTATGTTTTATGTTCCACTTCTTTATTTGTTTGGAGCAATGCCATAAATAACTCTGTGGTTAGCTGCCATATTCGGGAAGAAACAACAGTCTACTCGCCTATGCTGTAGAGCTTGCCATCTAAATTTGAGTGATTTTCAAAGTGATCGATAAGTCTCGCTCCATACATGATTCTTCATCTCCTTAGATCTTTAAGTGGAAATGTCATTCCTTAGCACCAATATTCATCCGTAAATTGACATATTTGTTACAGGACGCATGTGACCAGCAGTCTCCACCTGCATCGAATAAGAAGGTGCTGGTTCAGTTCTTGAAGTGCCGCCGTATATCTGATCTGATTCGCGAGATACAGATGTATCAAAATCAGCCATACGCTTTACAAGTGGAGAAGAGTATCCGGGTAAGTTGTTTTGCTTTCAGAACAATGTCATAGTGATCTTATAGCCTTGTGGTGAAAAATTTTTCGTACTGATTTTTCATTCATTCTGTCAAAAATTTAAAAAGTTTGATTTTTGACAGAATGCCTGGTATGAAAAATTGAGTTCTACGAATACGTGGAAAGTCGGATTTCTAGTTGTTCTGTGACAGCCATATGGTGGAAGGTCTTCTTCATACCACGTAAAGTTCGACATTTCGACATTGGTGCTGAGTCACCTATGTAGTTTTTATATCATTTACACTTTTCATGCTTGACTTGGTACTTGTCTGTCCTCACTAAGCTCCATCATGTCTTCAGTTCACCGGTACTTTTCTGTTTCTGAAGAAGAGCTGAGAAAGTCATGTGAGAGTATGCTCGGGTCTTCATCAAAGGCATAGTAAGCTTTACCAATTTGCGACTAGGTTACCCACAAATCAGGCTCAATTTTTCCAATACATTTATTTTTTGTAAATTGTTTAGCTTACACTAGGATTTTACATGTTTTATTGCACAGACGCTTCGACTTCTTCGTCCCCTTCAGAGTCGATGATCTGAGTTGGTGCTCCAGAGTCGTTCACCCTCACGTTGTAGGTCTTCGTTGTCTAATCGAGTTTGATTCTCTTCAATGGGGTACCGCTCCAATGATAACCTCAGTCGGGAGTACCCTTTTTATACAAGACTATTCTAGACTGATTGTCCACTGATAGTGATTTCTTTTCATGTCGACAATGTTTAGGTCTGTTTAATAACAGTCTTGTTTCGCGGTGTGCTAGCTCTTGTAGGACCGACTGCTGCAAGATCGATTGTCTACATGAGAAGAAGTTATTTTCACTCGATGTTCAGTCAACAACAGTCCTGTATAAAAGATGCACTGCCGATTGAGGTTATCATTCGAGCGGTGATCCACTGAAGGGGATTCGATCCGATAAGGTGACGAAAAAGGACGAAGGGCGAGCGACTGTGCAGCACCAACTCGGATCATCGGCTCTGAAGAAAACGAAGACGTCGAGACGTTAACTGAATAAAGCTTATGTGACAAACTCGTGTGAGCTGAACAATTAAAAAAAAGTTTATCGACCATGCACGTTGAGGTTGACTAGAAGTCGGTTTATTAGCAGATTTAATCTAATTAGCCGTGTTTCACAGAAATGTCAAACTCCTTATCTTGGCTGTTCGAGGATATGGTTCCCAGTGTCCTTGGAAGTTTGAAATCGAGAAACATTCCAGGGTGCTCCAGGCTACGGCCATATGGTAAACCATCGAACCTGTTTTGTAATTTCCTTCTTTATATCCAAATCAACTGAAAGGTAGGCTGCAGTAATAACTTTAAAACGCCCAAGATGACTTATTCATTGAGAACTTCACATCTAGGATATTTAGAATTACTTGTTAAAAAACGCATAGACTTCGTTACAAACTCTTGAGTTGAAATCGATTGCAAACAGAAGGACTTTTATTCCAAAACTGCGTTTTGATTTATAAACGGTATCCTCATAGGCGTATTTGAAAGCGAGTTCTAATGCTCTTTCTCACAAAGTTTAGATGCCGTTTAAGTTCGTGTTAGTACGTCTCCAACAGTTTTTATCTAAATATGTTTAAGTAGTGTTAGTTATCTACAAAATTATCGTCGTGATGGCATTGTGACATGTGGCGACTGCTGCGAAACTGTAGTCAAGATGTTCACAGAATTTACTAATTTCATAAGTTCACTGGGACACTCAGTGAGACTGGAATGTAAAGTAGTTGAAAAGGAGGGCTGATCGAACATCAATGAATCAGAGCATGAAAGAATCAGTATCTTGTGCTTGTTGGGATAATCACAGCCATAAAACATGGATAAAGCTCTCGGCGTTGATCACTCCCTGAAGGATGCGTCATGCAATATCATTAAGTATCGTTGGAGGTGATTGGATACATATTTGGCCTTTACAATGATTCGTGGTGGCCTACCGATGTATCGCCATTGCTGCTATCTTCCCAGACAAGTTTAGTACCAATTTGCCGACCGCGGAGGGAGGGAAGGCTTTGTGGGCCATGGGCGTGGGGATCGATTCCACGTGTGTGTTGCAGGGCGCCACCGCCCACTGCACCACATGCACTCCCAATCACAGCCATAGTTACTATTATTTGAGTAGTTGGATCTTTCCTTTTGGATAGATGATTTTCTAGTACTCGCATTCTAGGAACTGCAATGTTTTCGCTGGTATAGAAGTCTTAACGTTTTCTTCCAAGCTGAAAGAAAAATTGCAATGATCTTTGCTGCATTGCGGTGAATACTATTTGCATTGATTTGGATTTCCACATTTTTTCTGCGAACCTCTATATGAGTAGGTTTGTGGAGGTACATTGGAGTAATGTGCGGCTTTGAGGCAATTTCTTAACAAACAGTGTATGTACCGAGTATTTTTGAAATGGTTGTGATGGTGACCTTAATTTTTTCTTTGTATAATTTCGACAGATTGTGAGAGTGTGCTTTCTTCGTCCTCCTGTATTTTCGATTAGTCTTGTATCTGTAGTTGGATAAATATAAGTATTTAGAATAAGTTACGGTAAGAGGCAAGACCCAGTGAACTGTTAAGTCAGATAGCCTTAGGGAAGCAATAGAAAGAGTGTAGAAGTTTGACTGTAGTGAATTGACTGTATAGGAATAACAGCAAAATAAAGGGAAAGGAAAACTTTTCAAATGGTTAAAACGGAACTAGAGATATAAAGAGAATATAAGAAAATAGGCATAACTATGTTTATATAAGTTAAACTATATGGTATGGTATACCATGAGTACAGTATATGTAGTATTATGTTTTATTGTTGACCCCTGATAGCGCTTTCCGTTCGAGTTCAAATGGTCGTATGTTTCCCATAGCCTTCACAGTCTGATTGATGTGGCAGCGTTAGACTTTGTGTGGGCGATCATATATTGTGTACAGTGGACCCCCACGTCCTACAACTTTATCAAACGTCTTGTTTTAAGATTTTTTAGGTGTATCTCAAAAATCGAATGATTCTCGATGAGTATTATTGATATTGGAATTATTCACATAAAGTTCTGTCCAAAGTTGTTGACGTTCAATGTGGGTGTGTCATTCGGAGCTATCAAAAACGTTTTCTGAAGAAACCCATCGGAAATGAGGACATGTTTTTTAATAACTTGGTGCTTCTCTATTGAATCTTTTCAAATCCCGTGAAAGATAGCTTTCCACTGAAATTAACTTATTGTGAGCAACCGTTATTTGAATAACTAGTGAAGGAATCTAAATCCAACCAAAGTTGTTAGGTATTCCGAAACTTTTTGATCCCGTTTCTTTCCTCTTGAACTTTATGTTGTGCGGAAATGATTGCTTTTGTACTCATTCATAAGAGTTCCTTTCTAGAATTTCGTCTCAGCTAATACTGTTTATTGTTCTAATACAGTCATCTGATATTGAATCGATGCAGTTTCCAATTTCATACTAAACATCTCATGACTGTAGTTAAAAGGATAAAAGGATGAAGCTTTCGGCGTTGATCAATTTCTGAGGGATGCGCCTTGCATTCGACTTCATTAAGCATCGTTTGGAAGTGATTGCATGCATATCTGGCTCTAAAATGACTCGCGGTCAATCGCGACAATGCTGCTATCCTCCCAAACAAGTCTGGTAGCAATTTGCAGACCCCGGAGAGATGGAAGGTTTGGTGAGCCAGGATCGCAGGGATCGATTCCACATGTGTGTTGCAGGGCGCCTTGGACCCTGCAGCACGGGAACTATAGTTAATAGCTGGTATTCTGTTGCAAGAGTAAAGTGTTGTTTGGAATGAAAAGTGTAGAATGCCCTCACTAGAAAGCTATATGCCGTAATTTTTATTGGTCCTTGTGTATATATTTCCTAAGACTATTGTCTTATTATTGTCTTTATGTTAGCAAAATCGACTTTATGAGCTCAAATTGCTCAAATATCTCTCTTTTTTGAATGGGTCTAGGAAGCTTTGTTGCAATCGTTTAATTACTTGGTCTTTAATTCATGGCATCTGTAATGATTATAATTTATATTATTTATTCAAAGTTTATAAAAGAAGGATTTTTTCTACGTCTAATAATCGCGGTAAGTAGTTATTTTGAAGTTCTTTTTTTTAAGCTGTTATCGATTATATACAAGGAAGTGTCAGTTTGCCCAACAAACATCTTCGGCTCCTCTTTATTAAGCCTATTTTGTTAATCAGTGCTTATAGCGTAAACAGTCAGTATTAGACGCCACGACTTCACGCGATTATTTGCTGAAAACGAAAGCGAACTCACAGAAGTATGAATTGCTTAATCAGTTGTGCTGACTGTATCCACTAAATTTCGTTGGAAGTAGGGAAATCCGACTTAAATTTGAAATCTGCTTGAGCGCCATAATTAAGAACCCATTCATTTTTTGCCATTTTTGTCGGTTTTTCTTCTGGAATATGTCTCACTATGTGCGGAAATTGACTTACTTAAGAAGACTGACGCAGTCGTGAAAATTCGGCATGCTCCATTATCTCGTGTTATCCTTTGGTTATTCATATCGTTGAAGTCCACCTTCATTTATCTCAGTACGTAGATATTCGACTGATGCCACAAATGGTGACAAGGGCTTTGGGACTCTAAGTGGTCTGAAATGTCTGGTCGTTTATCTTAGGTCGTAATCCCCTACCTCCAGTTGACAACGGCCACCTGAAGGCAGAAATCTATGTCGATCCTGTAAAACTACTCAACTGTTTATAGAGAAACGAAAATATGGCCGTTGAATATTAGTTCTCAATGCATTTTTATAACAATTTGGTGTTAGTTGAACAATCTAAGAAAATATTGATTAGTTCACTATTGAAAACTTGAGAAACAAGTGAGCAAAGGCCAAAGAGATCCAAGAATGGGCCAAAATGGCAAGGGCTGCTGGTTTGAAACCATCAGTTATCTCTCAACTTAAAGTTGCCTTACCAACATGCCCCGTCTTGTACTTACTTATAAAAACTCATAAGTTAGTATCCAGCGATGATCTTGCGTCCAACGATCCATCACTATTTAAGGTTAGACCTACCATTAGCTGTGTAGACGGGCCAACGGACAGGATAACATGGTTTTTAACCCTAATATTTAACCAGTTGTTGAAACACATTCCAGCCCATCTTACGAATACCCAGATGTTTCTGGATCGTCTACGTACTGCGCAGCCCAACAGCGCGTGCGTGATGGAGTCCTTCGACGTTACCGCCCTTTATACAAACGTGTCGAATGACTCCGCAATGCAAGCCATATTCGAACTCCTTACACAACACGAAGGAGAAATAAACATGTATGGCTTCAGGATAGAGCACCTGATGGCACTCTTAAAAGAATGCTTGAGCTGCTCAATCTTCAGATGGTCTGGAAAGTACTACGCTCAAATAAGAGGGTTGGCAATGGGACAACGACTGGCTCCAAGCCTTGCCATTGCATTTATGTCTAAGGTGGAAGCACCGGTGACTGATCTCGGGCCGCTACTCTACTGTAGGTATGTAGACGACTGCTTTGTCCTTTGCTCAACACAAGAGGAAATGGACAAATGCTTCGAATTGTTAAACGCACAGTCAGAGTATATCAAGTTCACCCG
>UYYA01000706.1:0-36920 GCA_900624975.1 Angiostrongylus costaricensis | reverse complement strand
TGGGAAAATGAAGTTCTGACTCTAGAGGCCTTTCGAGCTATGCCAAATACTAGCAGGCCGCGGTGTGTAGGACGACCGTCACGAACAAGGAGTGGCAAAACTTATTCGGCAACATCGAACTCAGCTTTGACTGCTGCTCAACCTGTCGCGCGTTTTAGGTATCTATTTTTTAACTAAAAAACGAATGAGCTTTTCATAATATCTTCTTTACCACCTATTATAGCATAGGTACGTATAGGTATAGGTATAGGAATTAGTTTATGCAAGCATTCGTGTCTGTAAATACCGCTTAGACACATCACGTTTCTAGAAGCAAGAAGTAGATTCCCCTTTAGAACTAATCCGATAAATATTGCATAGATTGTGGTGAAATGTGCAACCGCATGAATTTTTTGTTTGCTCCGAAACATTTCTTGCTCGAAATCCTACGCATCAATTTCAATGAGTCATTTTCTAACCAAAATAATTATCAAGGTTTTTTTTTGGTAGAATAAATGAAATGTTATAGCAGAGACTCATTCTTAGCCCTTTATGACGAGATGTATTGAGCAATTTCATATTTTTTTGCAACGGAATATGTATAGCGAAGATTCTGTGACATCAAAAATGGGCACTTAAATTTTAAGTTTAATTAGACGAAGTTGAGGCGCCAAAAAAGTGCTGGACAGAAATCGCTCGCAACTGGAGACGTCAACGATGATATCGTTCTTATTAAGAGGTTCGTGTTCTTGTAAATTATCACAGTTACCTCTCCACAGTATAGGTAACATTGCCCGATTACTAGCTTAAACACTAATCTCATTGCTAGTGATTACTGCATTTTACACATCTAACTGTTTTTAGTGGCCATCGTCGTAGCAGATCGTCAACGCCCCCAATTTTGGTGTACGGTTGATTTATTATAGAAATATTTTATGAAAATGAATATTGGAGAGTAGTTGCTTTTTTAACTGCCACAAAATTCTGGTCTTGTCTTAATACTGTTTCGAACTGGTGCACTTCGGATCTACACAAATTGATTTGCAGAGTTGCTGAAAATACTACGGCTTCATTTGTACCAATAAAAATTGACAATAACCGCAGTGCAGAAACTTTTACCCTGCCAACATGTAACTGGGGGGAGGCGATTAAAGCAGGTGAGCTTCCCTCTCAGGTTCGAGTGAAAAGATCCTATATATTCATCGTTTCTTTAGCAGTTCGTTCTTCGGATAGCACAGAAATTCTGAACGCTCTTGCACTGGGCATCATTATCAAGGAGGCTTCAGGTAGGTTTTCGTATTCATCCCAAATAGTTCCATTGCGGTGTGATTTGATTCCAACGCATGTATTGCCCAGTATGAGATAAGCTTCCATCACACTACTTCCATTTGTTTGTTTTGCTCCACGAAGTTTTTCTGCTATACTTTTTGTGTTCAGTCGACAGCTGCCACACCACACGTGTTTTAGCAACCTTCTGACAATGAAATCTTTGCACATGAAGGCTTACAAAAGTTACCCTCACATGAATTTTTGCGTCCTTCGATAAGGCTTTTCCTACCGGAGCAGGTAATGGGATAGCTTCTGCCAAAGAGGCTGTTGACGGTGAGAAGAGTGTTGAGATACGCCGCGATGTGCGCGCAGAATTGGCGTACATGCTTCCAAACACAATATCTTTGGAAACGTTACGCAGCTTTTTTGTGTTCAGCTCTGGGTTAATATGAAATGTAAAAATGTTGAAATACGCTTAGCATATTTTGTGACGCCGATTAACAAAGGCAAAGAGCATAGTCGTTGGTGGTAGGCAAGTACTTTTTCGTCGCAGCCAACAGGTGATATTGTTTTCATCGAATTTTGGTACGAAATGTACAGGAGGCGGTCGGTCAACTTCCATTGGTGAGGATGGTGGAGCTTCTACGATTTGATTTCGGTTAAGGATGGGTGTGGTACCACACTGTCATCATATCAAATCATACGCCATAACCAAATTGTGGAACACGTTGATGTAAAAGTCGACGCCATTCTCCACCTAGAAAGAGCATTGTGGCAGATTTCACTGGCGATTCTATTTGCATTATTTCAGTTCTTTCTCCAGTCAATCTGGCCGCATTCGCTCAGCTCGTCTTCAATCTTTTGGGAGTGGAGACGTCAATTAACATCTTTGGTTAGTGTTTTGATATATTTCCATTATTATGTACAATCGTACCTAAAGTGTGATCTATTACTCTGGATTCTCTTTGGGATTTGCTGCTCTTATACAGAGGTGAATTCACGGATCCTCAACTACACTGAGCACGGAATCTGTTCACTGGTCCTATTTCACGCGTAGTTGTTTGTTTTTCTTTTAATTTGGCTAATTGTAATAATTTTCCAGTAGTATTCAGCTGAAGCCGTCTTGTTATTCTTGTGCTACATAATTCCATCTGACAATAACAAAAAATTATGATAACTTAAAAACCGAATTCCTTTAAACGTTGACATAATCACTCAATACTTAAATAGGATTGTTAAGCATGCACGAGGTTGGTAACTGGATTTTTTCGGGTAATGTTTCGGTGCTTCCACCTTCTTGCTCTGCTTGGACGACTGCCGCAGGATTCGTTGCTTCTGGAAAAGCAGATCATACTGTGGGCAGTGGGCAACTGGTCGTTATCCGCCTTGTTTGAGGAGGCACCGCCGGCTATTCAAACTTCATTTGAGTGGTGCTTCCTCCACTGTATTGGACATGGTGCAACAACAACCAGCTGGCAGCCATCGATTCGAATAAACGTGACTTTGAAGAACGCGAAAGCACCGAAACGTTAGTCGAATAAATGTTTTCACCAATCTCCAGTCTGTTAATAATTCAGGAGTATTATGACTATTATTCTTCATGCAGTTTCGGCCTTGGAAATCATTATTTTTTTTTATTATTTTTTTTATTTTTGGCACCCTCATCGCAAATCGAACAGTTGAATATCGCGGGCATTCTTACAAGATCCTTCTACGTTACAATGCGTCTGTGAAATGGGGCTTTCTATTGTACAAAAGAAGCGCAGAGCAATGTTCATGGCGAACATCTCCCAGTGATTGGTAGAATTCATACAGCACCTGTTTATCGAGCTTAAATTTGTCTTATACATTGCAAACGACTACTAGATTGAAATTTTCGAGTATCTCTACCATCTCTCTAGCAGTTTTTAGACGAGCAAATTTGATTATCAGCTGATGCCAACGATCGCCTCCATGATTACTCATATCACTGCTTCAAAACCCTACGCACTATCTCTACTATTTGACGTACATATGCCCTTCCGTATTCTGTGCTATAATGACATTTCGAGTTGTTAGTGCTTTATGTCCGTGTTTGAACTTACGGAACGCAGTGATTTGGTTTTCATATCTTGAGAGCGTCATTTCAACCATCCTATAACGAAATTTTTAGCGACGAATTGTCGAGCAAGAAGTAAGCTTTAAAAGGTGCACGTCAACAATGAATGCAACATTTATTTGTCCGGAAGTTTTTTTCTCTGCAGAACCAGAAACACGACCATTATTTTTATCGAGAGTTTTCAGGAAAGATTATGGACGGCGGTGCATCAACGCTCCCTGCAAATTTTACCACAATATTTGAGCGAACGACTCCATTACAACTTCGTCACCGTAATTGTGTTCTCCATACAAACGATTTCTAACGTTTTCTTAGAATTAGGGTCGTTTTTAGGCCTTGACTACAACTCCTTTAGCTCCATGCTGATAGGCCGTCTTCCGGAGAACGGTTTGCATGCACTTACACTGGATTCGCGTAAAGTTTGTAATGTTTTATAATCTCTTTCCACATTTTGATGCGACATTATTATAATTTTAGGTGAGCATGCTTAAAATCACAAAGTTCATAGACACAATAACTGAAGCAGTCGACGAAGTCTGCGAACAGTTAAGGACGCGTAATGATTTGTCGAAAGGAGAGATGGAGATTGAAAAGGTGTTTTCGTTACCAAATTCTTTCATGTAGTTTACGCTTCATCTCAATGCATTCAGATGAATTTGCTGGAAATATGGTAAATTTCGAGATTCTCGGTAGTTTACTGTTTGTACTGCTTTTTTTGAAGATTTGAGTTGACCGCTATGTGTTAACTGCGATCTCAATATTTTTTGCTAATAACAGGACTTGTCATCTGATGTACATCAGTTAATAACATCTCGCTACGTAGAGACAATGATGAAGCTGGCAGACAAGTGCAACGAGGCCGTTGACGTACACTTAGAAGTTATCGCTGATCGCTTCGTGAGTGTTTAGTTCCTATGTGGTCGAAATTTTTGATAAGCCTATGACAACACGATATGCTATGTCCTACTCAGGCCGAAAGAATTTTTGTTTTACGCCTAGTAATTTCCGAGTAAAACTGTTTTCAAGTAGTTTTTTTAATTTATACCACCTCGTAGGCTGTTGTTAGTACGCGAGTTTAGAGATCTTTCCGTTGTGGAAAGTGGCTCCCTGAGAAACGGCCCTAAGAATCTCTGTTGTAGAAATACAAATCCGTGGTTCTCAGTGTGAATCCCTCTTTTTTGTGTTGGCGAAGTAATACAAGGAATGATGCTAGTGAGAAAATTAGTTGTTGTGACAACGCATTTTGTGTTCAGTGCAATCCATAACGGCAAAAAATTGGGGTCCACTTTGGTGCAGAACGTGGAAATTCGATGTCGCTAATGCGTTAATTCTGCTTAAAATGCTATTACCTTCCTTACGTTATTCAGTAACAATATGGTATAGTCCCACTGGAAAATCTTAATATGTCACGTCTATCGTCCCCGTTATCAGTTTTGTTAATGGATGGTGCCTCCACGCGGTCAGTGTTGTGTTCAAGAGCTGCCTAGAGCTTCGTTCTCTCCAAAGACATTGGTCGAAATCTACACGCGGATAACTTTCTGCACTCTGTCGAAGTAGACTCAAGCTTTATTAGTTGGAAGTGTTAACATCTTGTTTATAATAATCTCCAGTCGCTTTATTGAAGACCTTTGCTCAAGCCGTCTGTATAATTCCTCACGTACGCATGAATACACTTACGGACCGCTATGATGCACAGACGTACGAAGTTCAGTTCAGCAGAAGAGAGACGGGTACTACATGTTTTGAGTCTACCAATAGGTCAAAGATTTGCTCAGCTCCATTTGGATGACGCCTAGTTTATCTCCACCCCTGGGTGCGACATTTTAAGTTCCCTTGTATAGAGAAAATTTGCGAAATTCAAATGCAGATATAATTTTTGTGTTTTCTATGAATGGCTAATTTCGTTCTTGTTATTGCTGATATGTTTTGGCTACGGTACACGAGTATATAATGAGAGCAATGTTGTAAAAAAAAATGTTTCGGGTGCTTTTACTGAGTTGAAAGCGTTAACCCTACAATTTCGGGCTTCTGTCCACATTGTAAAACTATTTCTTCTAACAAGGTTGTATATTAGTGTCTCGCGCTCAAGGCATAGAAAAGACGAAGTGGCCCAAGCTCTGTCCATTCACGCACAGCTCTTATGAGCGCAATAACTCATGATGAGTTTTCTGAAATCGGTCCATTCTATTAAACAAGCACTCTTTTTTTTAGAGTTATACATTGATAGAAATCATTTTAGCATCTTCTCTTGTACGGATGGGATTCTTTTCTTCAACAAGGCGGAGTTTTGCGCGTGCGGTTGCAGCTCTCTCCAGGCAAATCTCACCCAGGAATAGTTGACATCACCACTGGTTGGCTAGATCAAATAGGTTAAGTACTTACTTCACTGGAATTCCGGTTGTACTTGTAAAAGAAAACCAGTCACAATAAAGGGCATTATCATCATTGGAGGAGAAGTGTTAAACTACACTAATTTCGGCTATTCATATCACTAAGCAAGTTTTATTGTCTATGTTGGCATATGAAAAGCAATATAAAAACAAGTTGAAACGTTCACTAGATGGATGAGGTTAAATACTTGTCCTGTTGTAGATGCGGTTCTATCTCGAGCGCAAGCAACATTGTCCACAAGGACGTCGGCTTTCGCCGTTTCATTAGCTCAGGAAAAGAATGTCATGAGCAAGATTTGGCACAAAATGACTGCTCAAACCAGCTCCTCGTGTGATGACGAGTGAGTTTAGTCATTACGAAATCATATTCAGATACCTAAGAAACACTTCATTGCTAGTGGTCCAGCCAACGATTTGGTTAGGACTAAGGTTCTATCTTCCATTTTCACAACGTCCCTTTTTTTTTTATCTGGTCACCCCATAGAACGCAAGTCTGAGCCTCGCTGTCACTAATCTCTTCTTCCTTTGTATATATATATATATATATATATATATATATATATATATATAACGACTTTGTCTACCCAATGCGTTATTTGCTGTTCACTGGTTCACTCGTTTTTGACCTCGTCTGGTTAGATATTCGTCTTAAGTGAGCAATTAATTTGCCCTTTCAGGACAGTTACTGAGCAACAGTTTTCATTTGTTTTAACCCTTTTATTTGCTGCCTATTCTTTTTAAGGCAGGGTATTTTTCGAAATATAACTATTATAGTGCTGAGATATTTGCAAAACTCCGCAGGTGTCTGTGGTGGGGGATGAACGCACTATTGTCCTTTCAGGGAAGTAACGCGTTCACCACCACATCATGCGGGTCCTTCGTTTCCCGTTGACGGGTGATTGCTCGATAATCGATAAAACTAGCTGAGAGACAGGCCAAACGAAGGACCTGTATGGTATGGTGGTGAACGCGTTACTCCCCGAAAAGAACAATAGCGCGTTCGTTCCGCACCCCATACACCTGCGGTCCGGAGTTTTGCAAATATCTCAGGATTATAATAGTTTTCATTTAACCAGTATTGTTTGCACCATCCTCTCTTTTCTCGTATTTATCGCGCTGGTTTGCAATATTTATGTGGCTGTTAGCATTAACGATATTGTCGACGTGCATTGAAATGCGTGTCACTGTTTGCTATACACTTTCTTAAAAGGTTAGTGCGAATAACGAGCAACCTTCCTTTCGCTAAATGTTTCAACATTTCCGATATCACGGAATTCTTGATTGCCACCATTCTGCTAGAGCATTCTATTTATAGGTGCGCGGAGATCTTTCCGTTAATTGTTAGCGATGTTCGTATTCATAATTCACCTCCCTCGCACCAAGACTCACCTAGTTGTGTACCCAACAGATTCTCCATTCGAGAGGAGTTTGAGCTGCGAAATGTCGAATTTTCTTGTATGGTTCCACATTCCATGTGATTTTATCACTGGAATTCCTATGAGTGAACTCAGCAAGTTAATTAATGAGATGTTCCTACACGCACATTTTCCACTTCTAATATTAGTATGTTAGGACAGCAAGGACAGTTAGGAACAATGTAATGCTTATTAATACCGAATTTAATTGAAAGACGGTCTTTTCAGTTGTTGCTAGCAATTGATTATTTGAAATCTACAGAATTGTTCACAGTGTGATTGATTAGGTTTGTCATGTTCGATTTACAGAATTGCTTTCTTTGCAGTTACGAAATGTTACTAACTATTGGCAATTTGGTTGAATTTTTGTTTGTCCAATGTTTTCCGGTGAAAAATTTTATCCCCGGATCATCGCTTGTACTGACGTCAGTGTTATGCATCAACTTCGTTAGCATTTTCCAGGCTTACAACATCAACATGAAATCGCCTTTAGTAGATTAGCTTAAACACAGTATTACGAGTACTGTCTTTGCCATTATTTCTGTTTAGGTCATTCATTCATTGTTCTGAGTGCAAACTGTTCTTTCACAATGAGGATACGGATTTCATGCATAACAGAGTATTTCATCATAAATCAAGAGAATGCGAAGAGGTTAGTTCTTATATCGTTTGAAGCCAATGATAAGGTTTCAAACCCGTTTTTTGTGGTGGTTTATGCATCCATGTGTTCGTGTACCATTTCCAGTGCTACGACATGTTCCACACTTTACTAGGATTAGATCTACATATGGTTGGGCGTCATAAACGTACCTTCGTCGAGGATTAGCAAAGCCTGAAACAAAAGTCGAAATATGTGTCTTTATAAAGAGTGTATGTTTTTTGCGATTAAAATGCTGACGTGAAGATTTTTCAACGTATTGAAGGATTTTTGGTTTATTTGAGCTTTACGCCGCCTTCAACTTTTAGTCAACATATCACAGGTCGTTACAAATCTGTTTGCCATAAAAACTGTTTGGACCTACACCTTGCAGGGTATGAGGCCACTTGCTTTATAGCGATGAAACTCTGATTTTCAGAGACCTCTACATCTTTTCAATCCATTTTTCTTCAAGGCTCATATTTCGAACATGGAAGGAAATTAGTAAACGACATCTCGTCAAGCAGGGCCTCATTGTGTTCTCCAATGTATCATTCGTATTTGCAGCTGTCGCTCTTACATTAGAAAATTTGAAACCTTGCACATCGTTTACAATTTTTCTGACATTGCTGATTCTTTACAATTTCAAAAGGTGTTATATAAAATCTGTATCTACTAAAAGTGTGATAGAGCAAGATCCCTTCTATGAGTCTGTAAAGTTCTGGACCCGCAAAGTACTTTATTGATAGAAGTTGCTCATCGCTCATCGCACGAAGCTCATCGCACGTAGTTTTAAGTGACGTGCTCCCATGCATCACCCGTAGTGCGCTTTGCACTCCAGTACTTTTCAACGCTAACATTTTTTTCGTTTCGCTTCAAATGGCATGTACGAATTATCATTATATGTAAATTCTCTGTGTCTTTAGTATTCACTTAATTCTCAGTTCTCGAGTTCTTGTACGGTCTTAACCACATATTCGTTGTATTGTTGCTACTGGTTTCGATACGTTGTTTTTATTCTATTAGTTTACTGTTTATACAAAGATTCAATTGTATAAATTTGAGATACACGCTGTGAAGGCAAGTAATCCATGCGTGGCACTGGCGAGCGACGACAGGCAGTCCCCAACCTTGCATTATACTACAGCTCGTTCGAGTGACCAATTTAGTCTTGAGCATTGCTCTTCGAAAGACAACGTCATGGGATCACAATCCATGTACATCCTTGAATATACTGCAACATGTTGCCAGGACAGGACATTTTCTCCTTTTCGCGAGAGGTGAAGCTTTTCACGAAAGAGGCAATAGTATAATCCCCTTTAGAATTCTAGGATAACCGCAGCATACCTTAGACAAGGTTGTCGATTTACTATGATGTGGTCTGTTTAATTATGGTACTCTATTCAAGAGTTCGACGTCCATCGTTGAGAGTGAGGCTTCTGATATTGTAAGTTACCATGAATGGTCTTGGTCGTCATGATAAACTCAGACCGCAGCTCGACTTCCTTATTCCATCCTAATACGTTGGTCCCAACGTGGCGTTCTTCAGACGTTCTTCAAGGTTTAATCTTAACGTTGAGATCTTCAATGATAACCTTGAAATATCTATGGTCATCCATGCAGAACCTGTCCAGGTCGGAACAGAACATTTCGACTTCACTTTCATTATAGATTGATGTCGGTTCGTCGACGGAGATTGTCAAAACCGTTTTTGATCCACATCTCTTCAATCGTAAATGTCCCATTCGAAATGTTAGTTGTTGGAATGGATTGGTGTTTACAGTGAAACTTATGTTCCTATGCTGCCAACTTCTCCATTGTCGCATGTTCCAAGGAGGTGTCTCTCTCCGGTATCACTAACGGAGTTGAATGGATGGCGTCTTCTCGTCTCAGCCAGTCCGATGGAAGTGTACTTTATCTTTCTTGCTTGTATAATAAAAGGCGCGTGTGACGCAGTGGTCGGAGGCGCCCTGCAAGCCACATGCGGAATCAATCCACGCGCCCATGTCCCACCAAGCCCTCCATCTCTTCGGGGGCGGCAATTTGGTACCAGACTTGTCTGGAAGGATAGCAACACTGGCTCGATACATCGGCAGGCCACCGCGAGTCACTGTAAAAGCCAGACATGCGTTTGATCACCAACGAGACCTAATGAAATCCAATGCATTGTGGATCCCTCAGGAATTGATCAACGCCGAGAGCTTCATCCCTTATCCTTTATCCAGGAATTAGATGCAAGTGTGCATGCATTGTATGTAGACATTGATACTTCAGTCCTTTGCGATTTATGTAGCCTAGATGGCCATGAAATTTTTTGATCCTATCCATGCTCTCCCTATCCAAAGCTACCGTACCGGAGGCTCTTTCAGGGTTAGCGAAATGAGGCCCGCTTACTTTACTATGTTTACCTTTTTGATACTTTTTTTGATAGTCTGCTGAGCTGTGGTCGTAGGGCTGAGTATACTCATGGATAGCTTGGCAGCCTCTCCCGGAGTAGACGTGGAGTTTATTTGTTGCAGGCGACTCCGCGCCGCCCTCCACGTACTTTTCTGTGATTTGATTGCAGGCTTTTGGCCGCATTGGCTCGTGGAATGCAATCCTCATGAACAAGAACACACGCACATACGCACATATGCATGATACGTCCTTTGTAAATACAGAAGGTATTTGCCAAATTGGAGCAGCAGGAACAGAGAGTCCATCCCAATCCATCTAAGTCTCACGAAAGCAAAGTTCGCTTTTGTTCCACGATTAACCCTTTATCCGCCACCTGGGGACACGCAACGTTGCCTCGCGACAATCCGCCGTGAGATCTCCGTATGATGGAGATCCGTATTCCTATTGTTCTATAACTACAAATTACCCGACATCGCTACACACTTATGCCAGGCCATTTGTGAACTAATATCACCTCACAGAAATCATATCAGTCTGTTGCCAAAGAACTAAGCACTTTGTTGAAATTCAACAGATCAACAGAACAGGTCAAGGATCTCGATCCAAACCCAGCAACATGTGTTCAGTTGTTTTATACGCTATGTAGCTATTCAATTCATGTCATAACCACCGATCAGTGCCCATAAAGTGGTTCACCGGTTGGAAATCGAATCGAGGTGGCCTGCGTAATAGGCGACTATTTCGCTATGTAACGTCGGCTCAGCACAATGCCTCATCTGAACAGTAGCCACAGCTCAGTGTAGGACATAGTATCATCACTTCAATGTTCAAACAGGTTAGCAGCAGAAAACCATAACTGCATGGTTTCCGAGAATTGTTTGCTACCTCGCTGAAACGCAGGCCAGATGCAAGTGGGAAGCGGTAACTATCCCATCATTACTTTTCTTGATTTGCTTAGTAATCGAAGAAGGCATTGGTTATTTTTGCCGAGGTTTAATGAAAGTCCGTTTACAAAATATTGGTTCGCGCTATGTGCTAGCCAATACAATATCGACTGCTGCACTGTGCATTGCCGCCGAAAACGTAGATCGTATTGACTAGTGGCAGTAGATCAAAATGTGTCCCGTATAAGAAGGCACCGTCGGGTGAGATTCTTCAACTGATTGGTGCTACACCTCATTGGTCTCCACTCGATGCGACAACGAAGAGCAGCATATTGAGGGCGGCCGATCTATGATCGTTCAATCGGATAATCCAGCTCTGTATGAGACGAGACAAAGGTTAGTCTAGTACTATATCGATAGTATTTAAAATATCTGCACATTTATTTCTGGATGTAAAGTAGTAATTGAAACAATGTAGATTGCTGTTCAGAACTGCCGAATCCTTTAATGATAGTTTACATCACTCCGGAGAATGCAGGTGTCTACCACCAACAAATTTTTTAAATGAAGTCGTTGATGACTGTTGCTTGTTATTCCTACTCTGTAAGAAATTGATCGAACAATGAGCCATAGGGTTGAATTGATAGCAAAGGAAGACGAAGCACCAGTGAAAACAAGCACTGGCAGTGATATCTTTAGTAACTGAAGTGTCCATCGAAAATTCATAACGCCGTCGATATTCCAATCATTGCGATTGGCCCAAGTTCTTCAATTTCTAAGTGTGCCTTCTTTCGCATTACTGGGAATTTAGTCTTGCTTGCTAATAAGTAAGTTGTGCAATACCAAGAAGCTCCAAGAGGGATCGGTTTTGGGTGATTCCTTTACTGATCCTACTAGCGAAAGTTCTTTTATTCCTGGGCTTCCTTCCGTCTCTTATAATACAACAAAGCATTTTTTTAGAAAGTTAGATTCTCTGAACGTTGTCGATGCCATCGGCTAAAAAATTACGCTTTCCAACGGTTTAACGTTTCATCGGGAGGTGTTTCTCAGTGTCGGGCTGCGATGTACAGCGGGGATATTCGTCCCGTTTGTAAGGTCTCCAAAGCTGAGAAGGTGTCCGGCGTTTCCACAAGGAAGCTTAGCTAAGAGTAGATCAATACAAGTATCCACCACCGTCCTGGTGTCAAATTAGTCGTATGGTGGCAAATCTCCCTCTGATCCACAAAGGCTGCGACTGCCCGTGGTGGTGAAGACCTGAGGCAGACTTTGGCCAAGCTGACCTCGGGATTCCAGTAAACCACAGTGGCTTAGCCAGTAAATCTCCGAAAAATGGAGATTATGCTGCGGTCCGCACAACCAGTGAGGACGGACCATTGAAGTAAGTATCAAGTAAGTAAAACATCACGACGAAACCGATTGATTCATATTGGTCCCCACCGAAGGTAGTCGCATTTCTTAACATAGAGAAAACATATCTTGTCGGGCTGCGAATCTTATTAACTTAAGTGTAGACCAATTGGATTCATATTTTTTTGGAAGAAAAACAACTTTCTTACCTTATAACAACTTAATTCTGGTTTTTTCTTTGAAGCCCAAAAAGTTTATCGTCACTATTTATCTTTTTCGCATAGGAGAGAACACAATAATGTTCGATTCTTATAAATCTGAATCTTAAGCGAGTTTAAGCGTTTTAGAAACGTTGTTTCCACCGTTAGAGCGTTAGTTCAAGTGCTTTTCATTAGGACTTCGTCGCAAGTGGGATAGTGCTTATGAAAATATGCTTGTGCTCCTGTGGCTTCTGGATTTGGTTGGTTACTGTTTTATATCAACGATGATTTTTAGGTGCAAATGATTTAATTCCTACAATTTAGAGGAGATATCATTAATCCCTGGTGAAAGTGGTGAGTGTTTATCACAGGTCTCATTTTTTGAACATGCAAAGGCATAGCGGTGAGCTTAAATGAAACCATAATTAAATAAGTTTTCATAACTTGAGGAGGCTCATGTTGGCCTAGAGTTACTCCGTTGCACTAGGCCGTAGTAGAAAAAGCGCTTTTGTGTGCAGTTGTCTGGATACCTGCATGATTCTTGTTCACATTTAATTACATTTTTGTTTCATTTTTTCTGATGATAAATAGTTACGGATTCTCTTTGTGCCACAATGGTACAAGATGATTGCGAAGACGATGTGGTCTGTATGAATGATTGGAAGTCACTGGACGAAGAAATCAGCATGCTCCTAGACGTCGTCGTAAGAAAGTAGTACTACGTGCCGTACTCAGTGACGATTTATTTTACTCGATCGTTTCATACTTATCAGTACTAACGATTTAAGGAAACAAGTAAGGGATATCATACTAGCGTGCTAATGATTACAATAATACTATGTAGCAAATTATGGATATTATATAGGAAATTATAGAGAGTTTGTATTTTTATGTGCAAAAAGATTTAGTTTAAAACTAATTAGAGGCTTCAGGGACATTGACGTAAGTCGCTTTCAAAGTCAAGAGGCTGCAGTAGTTCGCGTTTATCAGACCGATTTGGACGATGCAGCGTTATTTAACAGATAAATCTCTTATATTGAAATGAAATCGTATTCCGTATAACTGCATCGCTATCGCTGAATTGTTTCGAGTTTAGATTTCTTGAGCTCCTTTACGAAGGTTGGATTTATTTCTCCTGCGCTCCGTAGTTTAGCATTTGATTTCGCAGGAAGCGCTTACAAGAATTGATTTACTTCATGTCTTTAAGAATGGTGTCCTTTGACGTTAATGGTCTTTCATGATCAATTATTATTAATATTAAATGGTAGGTTGGCGCAGTGGTAGTGATCCCGGTCGTTAAGCCGACGGCACAAACCACCCAGGCTGCTCTGACGAGCCATAGAGGAACAAGACCTCTTATCCTTCCTGGGTCGTGAAATTGGTAGTAGTCTGGGACAAGCTATGTTTTTCTGATCTTCGTGGCAATGCTCTAGCATTGCTATCTGCGGATTCCAGAGAGTATCGACTCGATCACAGTTCAGGGACATTCGTGATGTAGACGAAAAATTGCTCAAACAGCAACTGAGGCCACAGGTAGGAAAGTTCGAAGACTATCGTAGATGGTAAATGAGAGGAATCGAGTCGAATGGAAGAAATGCTGGAGTCTGGGCAATACTATACATCTACTGTTAGTACATGTAATGGTTTGAAATAATAAATTAGGTGGCTGAAGACTCATAGGACTTGTGATGGAATTTTACCACGAAACGCACCTATGTGAAAAGGCAGTCTGCATTAATCACAATTGTTTTGAAATACCAAACATCCAGGAAGTTCCTTTATGCATAAAACCCGACATCTAGTTTTCTATGAGTGCCACGCTGGACGACATCTTATTTCATGTTGTTACCGACCTACTGGTGTTTCGACAGTACACGATAGTTTTTGAATAACTGAAAGCCATAAGGAATTGACAATATCACAGGTCTATAGAACATTGCTCTATAGCTCCATAGGGGCTTAATATAGATTACGCTATTTACTACATGTTACTGCGGTCTGTCATTCATCCGTATTGTTCCAGCATTCTGAAGTGCTTTGTAGCTTACGTCGAGCCATTTTTTGTGTTTTCCATATCCATTAATTCCATACGTTGGCCATGATTCTTTATAATGACTGGGAATGAAATAACCCTCAGTTAGCATTCAAGCTGCTAGTCAGTGAACCTATTAAAAGAAAAGTTTAACGTAGAAAAATTAACCATTGAAAAGAAGATGAGATGAATACAATGCACTTCGTCAACTTAGTCCTTCTACGCATGCATTATATACAATGAGTCTCGGACGTTATCTGTTAACAAGTCCGGCGACGTCCCTCAATTTTCGGTCATTACGGACTTACTGGTTTTTTGAGAGTAGAGAACAATGTTTAGATAACGAGACGTCTTCGTGAGTTGTGAACATGAATAGATTGTAGGAAACACTCTGCCTATCGTTCTATGGGTATGGCTGATATTTATGATACCATTTACTAAATGTCGTACAGGCGTTACTGTCAAGTTTTGGACTTATTTTACAACTTCTGGGTCTCTATTTCAGTATTTTATATTACCAGTTTATATTCGGTATTTTATATCCATATAACTATCTTGCACTTAGGAGACTAGAATTGCATTAGTATTCGATGAACACCGAAATTCCTGTTCAGTGAACTCGTTAGGAGAACGGTTGTTGTAGATTTCTGGTGCAAAATCGTGCTTTTCCCGTCCAACGCCGATCACAACATCTCTGTTACACAAATTATCAATTAATGACAAAGAAAATCTAGGAAAACACTTCTCTAGGTTGAAGTGATCCACCAAAAAGAAAATGGTACCTGGCTTGCAGGTCACTTCCTCAAGAAGCATTGTGACAGATGAACACGTATAGATGCCCCTCTTGGAGAGAGTGTTTTGGCCTTTGCATAGATATTAACTGGCTAGATAGTGAAAAGCTTAATATATTTGGCTCTTAGCAGATTTCCAAAGAATTATGCATAGAGGTGGCTCTCGAGAGACCACAAAAATCAATTGAGAAATTCAACGTTTGGGTAATATATGGCGAGAGCGAGAAGACTATTCGTCCAAGCACGCTGAGTGCTTTCTAGTTTTCTTAAATCAGCTTTCTCACGGGATACTGTACTTACTTGAAACTTGAATGGCCCGTCCTCACTAGTTGTGCAGGCCCCAGCATAATCTCTATTTTTTGGGGATTTGTTGGTGAACCTATTATGGTTCCTTGGAGTACCGATGTCGGCCTGGCCAGAGTCTGCCCCAGGCCCTCACCACCACAGGCAGCCGCAGCACTTTTGGATCAGACAGAGATTAATCACCATGCGACTTTGATACCAGGACGATGGTGGATTCTGGTATTGGTTTACTCTTAGCTAGCCTTCCTGATGGAAACGCCGGACTCCTTCTCAGCTTGAGAGACCCTGCTAGGGAATGAATCCTCTGCTGTACATCGCAGTCCGACACCCAGGAACACTTCCCAGCCACGATGAGGCAGTAAACCGTTGGGAGATACGGGACACTATTGAAAGTACAATAGAACCGATACGTAAATGTTAGCATTTGGCGTCGGACCATATCAGTTTCTAACAGGACAGGGATTGTTTTTTTCTCAGCCTAACCCATTCTCAAATGCAGAAATCTTCACCTGCTTTGTAACCAACATGTTTTTCGTTAGGCAGGTTTGACTATGTTTGAAACTATTGCCAAGTGAAATAAACGATTCGTCACTGCCACCAAGATGCCAGAGAGCCGATGGCTAGTCCAAATAAACAACGGCGAAGCTTAAGAGTGTAGAAAGACTTTCCGACCAAAGTAGTATCATATCATTTTTTGATGAGTACTTCGGCTAGCATCATAACAGTTCCATGTAATAGTGCTGTTTACTGTTGTCTGTGTTTACTTTACTATTGTGTCTATGTGAAATTATAGATTGAGACGTTGGTATTTCTCACATCTTTCCAAGTTATGATGGAGATTTGATTTTCAGATTGAGGAACGTCTAAGACGTTCAAGAAGAAGTATGAAATTTATACTATCAGTACTGTTTTTTGTAAATATCAAAGCGCATGTGCTCTACGTTGATGTAGATAAAATTTGGAAAACACTTTTTATTGACTTGCGTATTTCCCCAATTTCTGATTATTTTGTGATATATCGTAGTTTATTAGAGCGATCTTTTGTCCAGAACACAGTTCTCTATGCTGCAGTAAAAGTTTCACTGTGCTAGAATTGAGCAGTATTGTCAACCACCACTTCTAAGTTGTCCAACTGTGGCCCTAACACCGACTGCCAAAAAAGAATGCAAGGTTTAGCTAATGGTTAATTGCTTAACCAATTAACCATTCATTATGCGTAAACTACAGTAATAGGTTCTTATTTGGGATTGTTTTGATACTGAAGAAAATTTGACTTATGCTGCCTTTACATACGCATTTCATAGGCATGTACGGGTTTTGAACGCACACCTTCCGAACGAAATGCACTGTCAACAGCTGAAACCGATATCAACGGTGAAACTGCTCGACTTTTGGAGAAATACACTGTAAGCTTCCTATACCTTTTATTCCACTATTCCTACTCTGTTAGTTGTTTAAGTTTCTAACATAAGCTGGGAGGTGGGTATGGCGTATTGGTTAGGCGTACCATGCATCACACACGTCGTTATTTGTTATATCTCGTTCCTTCGTAAAATATTCCCACATTTGGTTGGAATCTGTGAACTTGATACCAAATCCATTTGGGAGGATATAAACACGGAACTAATACATTAGTAGGATACCTGAAGTCACTGTGTAAGCCGATTATTCACTCCAACACGTTTGAAATACTAAGAATGAAGTCGACTCTATGGCGCACGTCTCTGAGATTGATTAACACCGATCGCTTTAAGCTTTACAGCAAACATATCTGTCTTTCGTGTTTTTCCTCTTTTCTTTATTTTTTCTTCATTTTGCTTAGGTTGCACTGCCTCCAACAGGTAGAAACACGGTGCTTCGCGTTTGCAGTTACAACGTTTGCTGCCAGCTGACAGCATTTAAGACGATGTTTCTTCACGAACACTTGAGGTACGCTAGAATTCTTTTTGTATCGCTGTTGTTTATTCTTATTTACACTTTTTTATCGTTCGATAGAGACTCATTATGCAAGGGACATGCCAGAATATGGTTGAAATAGATTGAAAACATGTGAATGAAAATTTGTGGTCTTATTTGGCGAATTTGAGCTAATCTATTACGTGATCTCTTTAACGTAACGTTTAAGTGACAACGTGACCTCTACAGAAGTCATTTGTAGTAGGGCAATGCGGTCGGTATAAGTTTTATAGAAGTAATATCACAACAGAATTTTTTTTGGTACACTTCTGGTTCTTAATCGATAGCTTATCCAAGACATGTGTTACGCAAGTATTTACACTTGACAGTTCGTGAAAAAGGTACCCTTTTTGGACGAACTCATTGGCCAATATTTAGACCGTTATCATATATCAAGATAACGAATCACCATATGGCGCAAATTCGAAGCCGCTCCGGGCCGAAGCGGCCTCTTATACCTCCGGGGGCGGGACATTGGCGCCAAAGCTATCTAAGGCAAGTCGATTCCCTCTAACCCATGCAGAAATGTCGCAGTTGGGCTATCTCAAGAGTCCAAAAAAAAATCGACTTCATCGGCATTTAATGACATTCGTGACGAAAACGAGGGAAATACTTCCAAATGCTGGTAGCAATGCATGGTGAACCGTAATAACATATATTAAATATTATGTATATACCATGTATATCTCTAGGGTTATAGAACAAGTGATAAACCTGCATCGAAAATTTCATGTCCACAACAACTTGAAATTAAGCGTAGCTGCAAAAGTGTTAGGAATTATTAGACGGCATAGGAATGTGAGGATCCACTGGTTGTGATTTAAGAGCAGACTTAGATGTAGCAGGATTTCAAAGATTTCCAATAAAATTCTGTTCACAATTAACATTATAGTGGAAACTATAGCACTTATCCATACAGTTTTCTACGTGTATAAGGGCGACTGAGCTGCGCGATGCTAATTTTAGGAAGTAAACTCATTGAATGTGCAACATTTTCTAGTCGTACAATGATACTGATGACGGTCGCAATGGCGTAACAACAATAATAACTTCCGGTTTTAGATAGCTTCCTTCTTCCAATGTTCTCATATTTTCGTGCCTGGTGATATATATATATATATATATATATATATATATATATATGTATATCTTATCACCTATGTCACCTGTAGACCCGCTGATCGTCGGGTGACCCGAGCGGGCGCTAGTAATTCTTCCATTTTTCCCTGTCGCGTGCAAGAGTAGCCCAGTGGGTTCTGCTCGCTCTAGGGACTCGTTGAGCAACACGTCTTTCTTCTAGGCTCTTCGTGAAGAACTTTGACCAACGGGTCGGTGGTCTTCCTTCAGTACGTTTCATATCCCGAGGAATCCAGTCACTAACGGCTCTTGTCCATCGGTTGTCATTCATACGCATTACGTGTCTGGCCCACCTTATCTTCGACTGTTCGACTGCTTGGCGTACAGGACGACATCTTTGATTTTTGATCGTTGACGCCGGTCGGAGCTTCGGATCCCATCCCTTACTTTTGTGAAACGGGATACTCCTAGCATCGTCCTTTCGACTGCGCGTTCGATAATATGTATGCATATATACATATATGTATATATGTATATATACATATATATACATATATATATATATATATATATATATATATATAACACCTTGTCCCGTTGTTCGCCGAGTGACTCGAGAACGCACTAGTAAATCTTCCATTTCTCCCTGTCGCATTCAAGAATTAGCCAGTGGGTTCTGCTCGTTCTAGGGACGCGTTGAGCTTCATATCTCTTCTAGGGTTTTCGTAAAGAATTCTGACCTCAAGTCGGTGTACTCCTTGCAGTACGTTTAGCGTTCTGGGGAACACAGTCACTAATAGCTGTTGTTCATCGGTTGTCGTTTATACGCATTACGTGTCAGACACATCTCATCTTCGACACTTTGGTGTATAGGGTGGCGTCCTTTATTTTTGACGTAGTTCAGAACTTCGGATCTCTTCTTTCATTTTCTGAATACTGGATACTGCTAGCGTCGTTCCTACAAGTGCTTACAACAGCTGATCTACTTCATATCCTTAAGAATGGTCTTCATGTTGGGTCAATTTTTATGTCTTTTGTACCCGTCCATTTCACAAATTAACCATAAATCTTGATAATTGTTGTAAATGAAACAACAGTCAGTTGGCATTGACACTGCCTGTCAATGGACCTATTCAAAACCTTTCGTTTAGGAACGCTAACCACTGAAAAGTGAAAACTGAATCCAATACAGTAACTGCCACGACCGACTTTCTATTAACCTCGGCATTGATCAAGTGATTTTCTTCGTATTTTTGTTGAGCAAACGCGAGGTGTTACTATTCTTTGTTCACGATTAAGCTGACGTTTCGGCGGATTTCGCCTTCTTCAGAGCCTGGAAAGGTCAAGCTGATAGCAACTCACTCGGCCAGACGCCTCCATAACCAAACAAAGAAACCCCAAACCAAGATTTCAATCACTTTGAACACAGCTTTGCACACTCACCGCTTTCTATGAGGTCTCCACTAAGTATGTCACGTAGAGACCAACCGCACAGAAATCACGTGGAAGTATAATGTGCCCCTCACATCAGAAAAGCAGTTTTATATACTGCCCTATATCACGCGTGATAATGAGGCATTCTTCCCTGCGGTTCATTTTCGGATTTCTGGAATTAATCCAGAGTGCCTCAAGAGTTTTTCGCGCCATTGTTCTTGATTCGCGTGAGAGGATCGTGACACATACTTCGAAGTCGCCCCCGTTATGTCTCTGGGTCCTATGCGTGCCTAGCGGGGTATTTGGTCTATTTTTGCGGCTAGGTGTTCTTTCATGCGGACACAGAGGGGTCTACCCGTTTCGCCAATGTATTCGTCACCACACGTCTTACAGGAGATCAGATAAACTATACCCGAGCTCATGCAATCACCGTCTCTACCACTGGGGCAAATTATGCAATTTTGAGTTGTACATAGACGGTCATATAGGCGGTTACGAACTAGCTGGCGCTTAAGATTACTCGGTGGTATTTCGACTACGCTCACCGAATTCTCTAAGCCCGCCCTTCTTAAGCAGCGTTTTATAGCTGTACTTATATCATTTGAGATGAAGGGTAGGATAAACGGAATCTTTCAATCGCTATAGTTGTCGTTTGGGGGCCTCCAATTTTTCCTACACCTCTCCCGAGCTACAGTTTCGTAGCCACTGGAAATGGCTATTTGGCGCGAAGTTCCCGGACTCCTCTCTCTGCTCTCTTCCCGTGCACACGTTGGTTGCTGTTCGAAACATGTTTCTTACAAGTGCTCTTTTTGTGTGAGAGGGGTGAGAAGAAAGGCAATGTACCAAGATGTTTTACTACTTGGCTTTCGGTACCACTTCGTAATGTAGCCATTTTCTCACAGGTGAATTTGGACGTTCAGGAATAGAAGCCATTTTTTTTCGGTTTCTCTCAGGTGAACTTGATATACTCTGACTGTTTATTCAACAACTCGAAACATTTGTCCATTTCCTCTTGTGTTGGGCAAAGGGCAAAACAGTCATCTATATATCTATAGTAGAGTAACGGCCCGAGATCAATCACCGGTGCTTCCACCTTAGACATAAATGCAATGGCAAGACTTGGTGCCAGTCGTTGTCCCACTACCAACCCTCTTATTTGAGCGTAGTACTTTCCGGACCATCTGAAGATTGAGCAGCTCAAGCATTCTTTTAAGAGTGCCATCAACTGCTCTATCTTGAATCCATACATGTTTATTTCTCCTTCGTGTTGTGTAAGGAGTTCGAATATGGCTTGCATTGCGGAGTCATTCGACACGTTTGTATAAAGGGCGGTAACGTCGAAGGACTCCATCACGTACGCGCTGTTGGGCTGCGCAGTACGTAGACGATCCGGAAACATCTGGGTATTCGTAAGACGTGCTGGAATGTGTTTCAGTAACTGATTAAATATTAGGGTTAAAAGCCATGTTATCCTAACCGTTGGCCCGTCTACGCAGCTAATGATAGGTCTAACCTTAAGTAACGATGGATCGGTAGACGCAAGATCATGGCTGGATACTAACTTATTAGTTTTTATAAGCAAGTAAAAGGCGGAACATGTTGGTAAGTCAATTTTTAGTCGAGAGATAACTGTTGGTTTTGAACCAGCAGCCCTTGCCATTTTAGCCCATTCTTGGTTCAATTTTCGGTATTTACTTTTAAACTCCTTCTCAGATGATGGGCGATAAAGCGAAGCATCTTCAAGATGCTTTTTAGTTATCTCAACATCTAACTAACTTTAGATAGCTAGAGGTCTTCGTGAGTTGTGAACATTAAAAGATTGTAGAAAACACTTTGCTCTATCGTTCTGTAGGTATTGATGGTACTTACGATACTATTTACAATATACCGTTCAGGCATAACTGTTAAAATTTGGGACTATTTCGCAATGGGTCTCTATTTAAGTGTTTTACATTCCCCAGCTGTCTTTAATTATAGGAACTAGAACTGAAAGAGTAGTCGATTAGCATCCAAATTTCTTGTCACTGAACTCGTTCGGAAAACGATTCATTGCACATTTCTAATAGCAAAGTAGAACCTTTCCCGACCAATGTCGAACACAACATCTGCGTTCTACAAGCTATCAATTAATGACAAAAAATTTAAGAAAATATTTTCATATTGCAGATCGTACTGAGTGGCAGCAGTAGATAAACATCAGTCCTGAATGAAATGTCAGCGCCAAGTGAGATTCTTCATTCAATTGGTGCGACTTCATTCGATTCGACTCCATGCGGCAACAAACAACCACATTACGAGGACGAGGATCATCGATTCGAATCAATCTAACTCTGAAAAAGACGAAGACGTCGAAACGTTAGCTGAATAAATCCTTATCAACGTAGTGTACGCTTAATAATCAAAGAAAGTATCTCATTATTAATTTTAACTTATTATTTACTGCCTGCTCTTTTTTAACGGTAGGGTATACATTGTGAAATATAACTTCAATGATGCTGAGATATTTGCAAAACTCCGAACCGCAGGTGTATGCGGCGGGGAACGAACGCGCCATTGTCCTTTCCGGGGAGTAGCGCGTTCACCACCACACCACGCGGGTCCTTCGTTTCGCCTGTCTCTCAGCTAGTTCTACCGATTTTTTGCCATCAGCAATCACCCGTCAGTGGGATTGATCTGGGGGGTCCAAATCGACCAAATCGATAACGAACCCAGTTAAACTGAGGCCGCAGTTATAATCACAATTTTAACGTATTATTTACTGCTTACTCTTTTTTAACGGCAGGGTATACATTGTGAACTCAGCTTAACCTGGGTTCGTTGCCGATTTGGGTCCCCCAGATCAATCCCGTTGACGGGTGATTGCTGATGGGAAAAGATCGATAGAACTAGCTGAAAGACAGACTAAACGAAGGGCCCGCGTGGTGTGGTGGTGAACGCGCTACTCCCCGGAAAGCACAATAGCGCGTTCGTTCCCCACCGCATACACCTGCGGTCCGCAGTTTTGTAAATATCTCAGCATTATTAAAGTTATATCCCATCATTGTTATGTAGCATACAAAGGAGGCAGTCCTTTCATCATTAACATTTTCTCAAAGTTACAACGGACACCTACAAGAGGGGATTCCAGGCAGGACAAACTCAAAGTAGACATAATGGGTAGCGATGTCTGCAATATTGGTAGGATGGCTCTTCCTCACTGGTTGTGCGGGCTTCCGCATAATCTTCTTCTTTCGCAGTTTTGCTGGTTTAGCCACCGTGGTTTCCTGGAATTCCGAGACCTAGTCAAACTGCCCAGTTCGTCACCACCGTAGGTTGTGGCCGCTCTTGATCAGAGAGAGATTTGCCACCGTGTAACTAGCTTGATACTAAAACAGTGGTGGATTCTGGTATTGGTTTACTCATAACTGGGCCTCCTATGGAAACGCCAGACCACTCAGTTATAGAGGCCCTACTGGGGGACGAATCCCCCTACTGTGCATCGCAGCCCGTCATCCAGGAATACGTCCCAGCCACGATGAGGCAGTAAGCCGTTGGGAGGAATATCGGCAACACAGCACTGAATGGATATTATCGCTGGGCAAAAATACAAGAATTACCGTCAATAACCTGCATACCATTTAAAGCTGCGCAGAGGAAAATAATATGCACCACAGTGAGTTTCAGAACGAATGAAAAGAAATACACACTCCTGTTCAGCTTCTGCAATGTATCAAAGAGAAATGTGAGGTCCCTAGTAGGTCCATAATCACAAGGCTCGAAATTGGTAGTGAAGTAAACTTTACAAACACTGCTAATGGAATGCTGAGTAGGTGGCTAAATGGAATACCGCACACACTCACAGATCCGGAGATACAGTGGCCAGGTATCTGCCTGCTTTTTCATGTCATAATGCGATGTGGAATAGGATATCATACCCCTAAAGAGCCTCATAAGTTGAGAACGAGTTCTACTTCTTTTTCCGAAAGCCCAGCTAGACTAATCCACTACTGGTAATCACTGTTTCTCCAGCTACAACACAGTAGCTGATAAATAGTGCCAGAAAGTGGAAGACTAGCTGTCCAAGGACCATGTATTTAGTCAGAGAGCTACAAGAACGAAGAATTTTGCAAAAGCTATTATATCCTATCCCAAAGTACCTACAGCTGCGACAAGAACGGTGTGACTGTAATCTCTCTAAAGAGATGAGGAATGTTCTGTCTCTTGAAGAAAGTAGCTTTATTACAATACACATAAATTATCAATTCACCTAAGACAAACGAAGGTTGGTTGCCGAGTTATGGGTTGGCCTACATTTTGGGATATACGGTATCTGTGGTAACGTAAACGACATTTCTCCCCGATAAAATTCCAGTTCGTCGGTTACAGGAATATTCCAGCGAAAATAGGAGAATAGGGAACAAATGTCAACCGAAAACTTAAAATTCAATATCTAGAGGTGATTCAGAAACGACATTGTTCAATAAATCAACTAGAACTGATTCTATACGACCGATCAATATTCTGAAATTTTGAATCCACATTTGACGAAGTTGCAAACCCACGTGAACAATATCATCCAATATTCAAAATCTAAGGTTTAGGCCTTATATTCTCTGAAAGATTACGACAATACTTTGTGCACTAATGCCGCTGCCGTCGAATTCTACCAACATAGAGATATCCTGGTAGATGGGTCTACAAAAGAATACCAGATTAACTCAGTAAAACGTAATGTTGTTATTTCAGCGGCTCGTATTTAAAGGTGCGTGGAAAACCCTTTGGATGGAAGCAAAACGGTAGCAGAAATCCGGCAGTGGAAGTACCACTGTTGCCGACCTTTCGGCTCTACTAATCTATTCCAAAAACCTATCTAGTATAAAACGATAAAGCCTTGAAGAAACGTATGATACTCAACGGTTCCCTAAAGCGAGCAGAACCCACCCGGCTACTCCTTCACGCGACAGGGAAATTGGAGGATTTGCTAGCGCCCGTTCGAGTCACTCGATGATCAACGGTACTACAGGTGAAACAGGTGAATGCCACTGCTGCCGAATTCTGCATCATGAAGATGTCCTAGTTGGTGGATCCATAAAAAAATGTTGTTTCAGCAGTTTCAATTTAAAGGAACGTAGAAGGCAGATGGATAAAAACAGGGCGATAGCAGAAATTAAGCAGCAGGTATACTGCTCTAGGCGACCTTCCGGTACATTAATCTGTTATTAAACTTAATTAATTATTTGAAAAGCTGTGCGGTATTAGAGGGTTAAATTTCCAGCTGCGTTGTCCGCAAGCGAATTTCCGTTACGGCTTTTTATATTACGATATAGAAGGAAAGCCCTGCGGGGACACTTGCCTGCACAGTTACTGAGGTATTTCGTTGTTCAGTGCAGAAGGAATGTCGTTATAAGCGAATTTCGTCCTACTTGCTGCTCCTACCTGCTTCCGATTTTTTGCCACCGTCACGTGCTTCAAAGGACGTGCTGATATATTTCTACCTGTGTGAAATATCGAGCATCTCGAGATCGTCGTACGTCAGTGGAGACAGGCGAGAAAGTGGTCGACAAGGAGTATCTAGCTGCCCTTGGTGAGAGTCTAGCAGTTGATTTTTAGCGTCTTGAGCCGTTTAACGTAGTCGTTGGAATGGTGTGACTAAGAAGACGAGCACGTACCACGGAATAAAGGGACGTTAAGGTTGGCTCGGGACAAAAGGCAGAAATGTGTGCTCTTATTCTGGGGCTGTTTCATTTCAGAACTCCTGAGAATTCGCAAGTCTTAGTTCTCCTTCACCTTCATCTAACTCTCATGTTTCAATTGACACATTGTCTATAGTGGGCCACTTACTATTGACAGTGTTTGGTGCTGCTCATGAGTTCTTGGTCTTAGAGCGGGAGTACGAGCTCCACTAAAAATTACCTCGTTGCCTTCATCATCGATTAGAAGTCTCAGGTTGTGATTGCCTTTTCTTCTGTCCATTTGGGATGTCTTTATGTTAGTTGTTTAAATGTATTCGTTCTCACGTCATTTACTGCGATTCGCTGTGGAACAATGATTAATTGTGCTTTATGAAAGAATAATATATTTCCAGTAGCCTAATTTACAATTTTGTACCGACCAGTCGTGGAATTTGCTGTATTCGTGTGTGTAGAAGGTGCTGGGTGGTCGTGGCTTTGTCCGTCATTTCACGGCGTTTGAAACCCTGTGCTTCTGTGCTTTCCAGTTATACAACAGACATTCTCGCATCGCAGCTCTCACTGAAGAAGTCTTCAATATCTCTCTTGTAGATTTTTGTATGGCTATTAGGAAGTTCTAGGAGGGACGACACGTGTAGCAAATGGTTTGAGGCGCCCCACAATACGCATGAGATCGATTAGGCGTCGCAGGCTCACGAAGCCTTCTATCCCTCGCTGAGGAACTCTTCGATGTATCTCCTGTAGAAAATCTCAATTCCGACTCCTTCCTGTTAACCGTGGAATTAATCAACAATTCACTGTTTTTTCCAAAAAAAAAAATAAAAAAGTAAAAAAAAGTAAAAAGTAAACACGACGTTGGTTTCCAAGGGGCGCGTGTGGCGCAGTGGTCGAAGGCGCCCCGCAACACACACGTGGAATCAATACTGCGCCCATCAAGCCTTCCCTCCTTCCGAAGACGGCAAATTGGCACCAGACTTGTCTGGGAGGATATCAACACTAACTCGATGCATCGGTAGGCCACCGCGAGTCTTGTAAAGGTCAGATAAGCATCCAATTACCTCCAAACGACGCTTAATGAACTCGAATTCGAGGTGCATTCCTCAGAGATTGGTTAACGCCGAGAACTTTTTTATTAGCATACAATGGCTGACGTTTGTAGAGATTTGTATAGCTACTAGTATCAAGGTCCAATGACGCCTTTGCCTATTTATGAAGTACACGAAGGTTCAATTCCTTATCTCAGTCTTTGCGTAAGTTGCCAACACCCATTTACTAGCATTCACCACCATCTTCCATCCCCCAGTTAAAGTTAAACTGCCATTTTTTGGTCTAATTTTGCAAAGCAACCATTTATTCACAGTTTTTTAAGAAGCTAAACTGAAAGCTTTGAAGGACTCTAGGAAGAGAGCTGCTAAATAGTTTCTAAGCGACATTGTCACGTATAGAGATCAGCAAGTACCATTTGTTCTGGCAGTTCTTATGTTTTATAAAACATGTAGCACACTTAGGAATTTCAGTTGTCCCACCTTATTACTGCTGGTGATCCTCATTCACAAGGATTTGAGAACGATTTCTCTGATGCCGCTATTACTATGAACTATCTAAGGAGAATAGTTGCCCCGCAGACTTGTGTTACCTCATCATGGCTGAGAGATGTTCCTGGGCGTCGGACTGAGATGTACTGCGGGGGATTCATCCTCACAGCAGCTTCTCCTGAGCTCAAAAGGAGTTGGTGATTTCAACGGGAAGCTTTGCTAAGAGTAAACTAATACCAGGATCCAATACCGCCGTAGTATCAAACTAGCCGCATGGTGGCGAATCTCCGTCTTGTCCACAAAGGCTGCGACTGCTTGTAGTGGTGACGACCTGGGGCAGACTTTCCCCAGGCTGACCTCGTGATTCCAGGGAACAACAGTGAGCCAGTAAAACTTCGAAAAAATGGAAATTGTGCTAGGGACTGCACAACCAGTGAGGACGGGCCATTTCAAGTATTTTGCCAGCTGTGGTTCGGACTTTTCGTATGTATAATCCTTTCTACTTTTGTTTAGCAAACACGAGGTGTTATTTTATTTCTTTATTAACGCACAAGCTGACGTTTCGGCGGATTTCACCATCCTCAGGGCCTGGAAAGGCCAAGTTGACTGCAAGCTACAGGGCCAAACACCTCCATAACCAAACAGAGAAAATGCTAAACCAAAATTTCAGTCACACTGAGCACAGAGTCTTTGCACACTCACCGCTTTCCATGAGTCCTCCACTAAATATGTCACGTGGAGACCAACCGCGCACAGTTCAGTTCAGAATCGTAATGTGTCTATCCCATCAGAATAACAGGCTTATATACTGCCCAATCATGCGTGATAATGAGGCACTACTCCCTTCGGTTCATTTTCGGATTCTCGGAATTAATCCAGAATGCGTCTAAAGTTTTACGCGCTTGTGTTCTCGATTCTTGCGCGAGGATCGTAACCCTTACTTCAAAATCTTCTCCGTTATGTCTCTGCGTCCTATGCGTGCCTAGTGGAGTAATTGGTTTGCGTTCGCCGACTAGTTCTTTTATACGAACGTGGGGTGATCTACTCGTCTCGCCAACGTATTCGTCTCCGCACGCCTTACAGGAGATCAGATAAACTATACCCGAGCTCATGCAATCACCGTCTCTACGATTGGGGCAAATTATGCAATTTTGCGTTGCACATAGACGGTCATATAGACGGCTACAAACTAGCTGGCGCCTAAGATTACTCGGTGGCATTTCAACTACATTTACCGAATTATCTAGACCCGCCCTTCTCAAGCAGCGTTTTGTAGCTGCACTTACATCATTTGAGACGAAGGGTAGGATAAAGGAGACCTTATTGGCGCTAGAGTTATCGTTGGGTGGCCTGTGGTTTCCTCTACACCTATCCCTAACTACAGTTTCGTAACCATTAAAAATGGCTATTTGCCGCGCCAAGTTCCGGGACTCCTCCCTCTGCTCTCTTCTCGTGCACACGTTGGTTGCTGTTCGAAACATGTTACTCACAAGCGCCCTTTTCGTGTGAGAGGGGTCAGAAGAGAGGTAATGAACCAAGATGTTTTCACCACTTGGCTTTCGATACCATTTCGCAGTGTAGGCGTTTTCTGATAGGTTAATTTGCACGTTCAGAAATGGAAGCCAATTTTTTTTTTGGTTTCTCTCGGGTGAATTTAATATATTCTGACTGTTCGTTCAAGAATTCGAAACATTTATCGATTTCTTCTTGTGTTGCACAAATGATCAAGCAGTCATCTATATATCTACAGTAGAGTAACAGCTTGAGATCGATTACTAGTGCTTCCACCTTAGACATGAATGCAATTACAAGGCTTGGTGCCAGTCGTTGTCCCATTGCCAGCCCTCTCATTTGTACGTGATACCTCCTGAACCATCTGAAGATTGAGCAGTTTAGGCATTCCATTAAGAGTGTCATCAACTGCTAAATCGAGTAGCCATACATGTTCATTGCTCCTTCGTGTTGTATAAGAATCTCGCGGATGGCTTGCGTAGCGGAGTCATTCGACACATTCGTATAGAGAGCAGTGACGTTGAAGGACTCCACCACGTACGCGCTGTTGAGTCGCGCATTACGTAGACGATCCAGGAACATTTGGGTGTTCGGTAGATGGACTGGAATGTCCTTCAATAGCTGGGTGAGTATTAGGGTTATTAACCACGTTATTCTACCAGTTGGCCCGTCCACGCAGCTAATGATAGGTCAAACCCTAAATAACGATAGATCGGTAGACACGAGATCATCGCTGGACTAGCTTATGGGTTTTGATAAGTAAGTACAGGACGGGACATGTTGGTAAGTCAGCTTTGAGTTGAGAGATCACTGATGGTTTTAACCCAGCCGCTCTTGCCATTTTAACCCATTCGTTGTTTAACTTTCGGTATTGGCTTTTAAATGCCTTCTCAGACGACGGGCGATAAAGGGAAGCATCTTCAAGGTGCTTTGCCGTTATCTCAACATCTAACTGATGAGGAATTACAACGAACTCTCCACCTTTATCACCAGCCAATAGTCTTATGTTTTCGATCTTATCAGCTCTTACCTACCGTACACCTCGTTTTTGTATTTCAGTGAGGTTGGAGCAGTATCTCTTCCCGCGATAGTGATTAAGGACTTTGAAAGTTTCATTTGTAACAATTTAACGTCAACTTCATTATTGGGCTCTTGTTGGGCTCTTGTTGTCTAAAGAGCGGTTGAGGAATTTTTTTTTCAATGTCATGCGATGCTTTTTAATTGCTGACTTTTACTGGTCTTCTAGCGCGTTTTTTTAAGAACTAAACTTTTAAACTTTTAGAATTTGCACGAATCTGTGAATGAAGATCGGGCCACTGAAGCGCTGATGTTGAAAGATGTCCAGATCACTAGCGTAATAGGGCGCAACATAAAGTGGAGTAATGGCGTTACCATTGGAATTACCTATTGTACGTGGCAACATTGTTTCCAAAGTTTTATCATTTACTGTAATGTAGTATTTCAGAGTGAGGTGGAGGTTAGTCTCTCTGAGCAAGGTTTTCTTCCGTTTACGGAGGCGAGCAATGTTTCATCATTCGCAAAAATCGTGTTCTGTTGGAAGAAAAATTAACAAGATAGGGAGGAATTAGGGTGGAAGAAGTTGGAGTGGCGTTTGGGTTTAAGTATGATGGTCATGGAGCAAGTTACTTTAAAAGATTGGGTATTTTTTGCTTGGGAAGCCGGCAGACTTGAATGGCTCATCCTTACGAAGAATCGTACTGGGCCGAGCACGTTTTCATTTGATCAATAATGCTGCTGGTTTTGTGGAACTCTTTCCTAGAGCAATTATAAACGACCATCACTATGATAAGCTCTTGTGAACCGCAGCGTTGCTTAAGATTTGGAACCAGATTTCTTCTAGTGAGGCGATGATTGGACTGCACTGGCTTGCTATCGGCTGGACTTCTGGATGGAAATGTCGAGCTTTCTCATCTTGCTGGAAATGTTAACCTCTGCTGCACTTAGCAATTCAACATTTCGTAACAATACAACTGATGTTAAGATCACAGTGGCGTTGAATAGCATTAGATTTTCGTTGGATCCACTTTTTATCTAAGCTGCATATGATTTCGGGCGATTGCTTAACGTCGCTTTCAATCCACACTTATCTTATCAATGAGTATGGTCGTCTGCAATTCGTAGAAGAGAACAAGACAGTGTTTCTACCCAATTTATTGGGAGGGCCGGTTAGTCGATCTCCTCTGAATGACATGTGAAGTAAAGTCGTTTGGATTACTTTCTATCTAGTTAGTTTCGTGTTTCCAAGTCTAAATGTTCTGTCTTGCTTCTCCTCATACCAATGCTTGAAGTCACTGTGTCAGGCCAGTGGTCACTCGATTGAGTTGTCCTGTGCAGACGTAAACGAGCAGGGCGCTCATGATTTTCTAATAGTTCTGGTTACAGTGTCCGTTTCTAAATGCCTCTTCTTGTGATGCATATTTTCTATTTGCTTACGAATTTTCAATTTCACTTAAGTTGAACTCACTGGGCACTTTGTCATTGTCGACATTTCGCAGCGTTATTCACGATATCGTCGGCCTTTCTTGTTCGAACGACAAGTGAGGTAGGAGGATTAGTTTTATTTGGTTCGTTTTTTGTTTATTTACATGTTCTGAGATATTTTCTTAGATTTTCACTTTTTACTCTTCTCTCCAAAGCTATTGCATATTCCTTTCTTTTTCGCCAAGCTTAGACAAATGACTTGCGCTATTTGCTCACTACCGCTTAATGAACAGAATCAGTGTTTCTGAAAAGTAAAAGTATTAAGTGTTGTACGAAGATAGGGAGTGCGTATACGTTTGTAACGCAAACGTGTATTTTATTTTTAAAAATATCTATTGTTCGCAGCTTCGTTTCTTTCTCTGTCAACTTCTTCTCTGTTTTACTATGAAACGTTTGTCCTACTTCTTTAAGAAATATTTTAGTTAAACCCTCACAAAACCCCAACTTCATCTTAAGGTGATGATTGCATAGAATGAATATAACAGATGGGAAAGATCAGAGATACCGCCACATACGGTAAGGTGTCGAGAATGAAATGCACTGGAAACATTTCCCGTCTTAACGACTTTTTATAGAAAAGCACTAGGCTTCACAGGGTGTTCGACACGGAAAAAAAAGAAGACCACAGGCGGTCAAACTTCATCAAGAGTGTGTAAAATGTGTTGCCTGTAGCTATGAACTAGCCAAGAATCCATTAAAATAGAAAAAACCGACACGGAAAAGCAACGTGTGCAGACAGTCGAAGTCGGTTGAATTGAGTCGATGAGCAATGAGGGAATAAGTAGTTCAGAAGTTAAGAGTGACATTAAACGCAGCCGTGCTTTACCAGTATTGTTTCCATAGGTGAAATCTTTGAACGAATGGAAGCGAGCAAACATAGAAAATTCATGTCTAATTGAACTTTTTGCAACGGCTACACATCTTACTACTATTTCCGGACTGAGCGACTCCAAAAAGAGTGGACTACCAATGTTCGGTCCCTTGCTTGGCTCCTCCACACTTTTGAACAAGCTTGGTCGCCTTCATGAGAGCTGTGGAGAAATGCTTGAATACTATCGGTGTAGTAAATTCTCCAGCCGCTGCGCTAAGCATAAGTGCGTAGAACTGGAATTTCAACGTGGTACCAGTACGAATTCGACTTCATCACCTTAAGAAAGAGAAAGCTAACTGCTCCTGCAGTGCCACTGACTTCCTGTTCAAATACTTCAGACAGGGATAGTAGTAGTTGCTGTGCACTGTTTACTTCAAGCGTTTTCATTCGATCATTGATCACTGAAATGGTGCTGTTATGTCGGATACGCCTAAAACATTTCTGAAACTAGTAGTTACCATATTGGGGAATTTTTGGCATGTTCAGTACACTTAAGTGTCAATGATTTTTTGACGCATGTGCGAATGTCGAGCCACGGTCACCGTCACCGACAACGCCGTCAAGTGCGTTTAATTCCGACTCCATTGCTATCATCTTCTCGCGGACGGCTTGTACACATTTCTTCACTATTGCTGCTTCTACTGATATATTATACAGTATCTATATACCTATATATATATGTTTGTATACATATACATATATATATATGACTGGCTGACAGAAAAGCAAAACAAGGGCTTTGGTTGGTGCAGTGGTTAACGTGTGCGCCCCCGGAGAGGATAATCGCGCGTTCGAAACACACCTAAGGGTTACGAGTTTTGCTCATATCTCAGCAACGTTGTGGTTATATATATATATATATATATATATATATCATGCACGTTTATATATATATATATATGTATATATCATCTACGTATATATATCATGCACGTATATATATATATATATATATATATATATATATATATATATACATATACGTGCATGATATATATACGTAGATGATATATACATATATATATATATATAAACGTGCATGATATATATATATATGTGTATATGCATACTTGGTGCTTGCTACTTGAATCGCTCGTTATCACTAGTTGTGCGGGTCTCAGCATTGTCCTATTTTTCGAAGATTTGCTGGTTAAGCCATTGCGGGTTCCCTGGAATCCCGAGGACAGCACGGCCAAGGTCTGCCCCAGATCGTCTCCACGACAGGCAGTCATAGTCCTTGTGGATCAGAGGGAGATTTACCACCATGTGGCTTTGATATCAAAACCGGTGGTGGATCCTGGTATTGGTTTACTCTTAGCTAGGCTTCCTGATGGGAACGCCGGACTCCTCCTCAGCTTGGGAGACCTTGCAGGAGGGACAAATCCCCCGCTGAACACCGCAGTCCGACACCCGGGAGCACCTCCCAGCCACGATGAGAGGGTAAACCGTTGAAAGGATATATACATACATATATTTATATATATATCATTTGTATCACCTGTAGTCCTGTTGATCGTCGAGTGACTCGAACGAGCGCCAGTAAATCTTCCATTTTTCCCTGTCGCATGCAAGAGTAGCCCATTGGGTTCTGCTCGCTCTAGGGACTCGTCGAGCATCATATCTTTCTTCAAGGCTTTTTGTGAAGAACTCTGACCATGGAGTCAATGCTCTTCCTGCAGTAGGTTTGACCCCCCGAGAAATCTACTTTCTAACGGCTCTTGTCCATCGGTTGTCATCCATACCCATTACGTGTCCAGCTCACCTTATCTTCGACTTTTTGGCGTACAGAACAGCATGGTTGATTTTTTATCGTTGACGCAGGTCGGAGCTTCGGTTCCCATCAATTCCTTGTGTGGAACGGGAAACTCCTAGCATCGTCCTTTCGACTGCGCGTTCGAAAGCTGAGTGACCTTTCACCCTGCTTACGCTCCGACCAGGTTTCTGACACATACGGTAGGGTAGAAAGTACCGTTGAGTAGAAAAAGTGGGCACGGAGTCGGGTGTTCTTTGTTCTCTTGACTACATCATCGATGCTCTGGAAAGCTCCTCAAGCTGCTCGTTTCCTTCTGCTCAGCTCCGGAGCTAGGTCGTTCATCATATTGATTTCCCGACCTAGATAAATTTAACTGGAGCATTCAGAGATATACGTTCCGTTGAGCGTGAATGGGGCATGCGAAACCAATCCGTGCTTCATGAACATCGTCTTTGTGAGATTTAGTCGAAGGCCAATCTTTCCACAGGCTTTATCAAAGTCGTCAAGCATACGTTTCTCTTGGCTATTGTTTGATGTTATAAGGACGATGTCATCAAAGCGAAGATGGTGTAATCGCCGACCGTCACTCCCATATTATCCCATTCCAATGTTCGCTTGACGCTCTGGAGGGTGGGGGCAAATAATTTTGGCGAGATGGTATCGCCTTTCCTAACTCCTCTTTTGACGTCGATGTTAATATCGCTGTAGAATAGTGAAATCTTGGTTGTGAAATTTTTGTACAGCTCACAAAGAATCTTTGTGTACTGAGTAGGTGCTCTTTGACCGTCAGGGGCTTCTATGACTGTTTCTATCTTAATTGAATCAAAAGCCTTCCGTAAATCGATGAAAGTGAGACGGAGCAGTCTTCTGTACTCTCGCGATACTCCAATGAGCCTTGTTATTGTGTGCATGCTGTCCGTCGCACTAAATCCTTCTTGAAACCCTGCTTGCCCCACATGGCTGTCATTCACCCGATGTTATGTCAATCCTGTTTAGGATGACTCGAGTGAAAAGTTTGTAGACGATAGACAGTAAGCGGATTGAGCGTTAGTTGTCGATATCGTGTAGGTCACCCTTCCTGAACAATAACACGGTTATGCTAGTCTTCCATAGAGTAAGGACCTTACATTCAGACAGGCAACGTGTGATCAGCCGAGGCAATGCGTTTAAGAGGTCTGGCGGAAGGTTTTTCAGGTGTACTGGTCTTTTGCTTTCCCGACCTGGTACTAATCAATTTTTCACCTACGGAGTGTAATGTTGAATTTCGGAAGGAAGAACTGGTGGTGCAACATATCCATCCTCCTCTATTCCATATGACGGAAGGTGGACGTGGCTATCAAAGAGATCTGAGTAGTATTCGTGAATGGTTTTCTTCATTGTCTTTCTGGACGCTGTAACTGTTCCGTCTGGGTGCCGGAGAGCAATCATTTTGGTCTTGTAATTGGCGAAGCTTCGGTGGGCTTTGCGAATGCTTTTGCCAGCCTCTGCAGCTTCGTCCATTACTGCTGCTCTTCTCTCTCTAAGATCTTCTTTTATCACCTATCTGCATTGTTTTGCAATCTCGGACGTTAGTTTGCGGCTGCCTGCAGCTCGTGCGATTCCACGCTGGCGTATCAGCTCGAGTGTTTCTCTAGACAGACGTTTCTAGGTGACTACTGAACTCTCAGCTTTCATAGCGCTAACGTGAAGATGTTAAATAAGCCGATCGTGTTCTTCGTCGATGTTGTCAACAAGGGCTTCTTCTCACCATCCAACTAATGAATTGAATAAGTCTCAGTTTGTGGTGGTTCTGGGACTTCAATTTTGGAACTTAGCGGCTTTTTCTACTTTCCACGAGAAGTAGAATCTTGCACGAAGAAGGCGGTGGTCTGATCTCGTGTAGAATTTTGGAACAACAGCGGCATCGGTTAGGCAAAACCTTCTATTTAATATGATGTGGTCTATTTCGTTATGGTGCTTTCCATTGCGAGACTCCCACGTCCAGCGCTGAGGGCGAGGCTTCTGGAATTGCGAGTTACCGTGATTGTCTTGGTCGCCATGATAAACTCAGCTGCTCACCCTGTTCGTTCCATTCTAATCCGTGGGTCCCAATGTGACGTTCTTCAGACGTTCTTCTTGGTCCAATCTTGGCGTTGAAATCTCCAGTGATGACCTTGAAGAATGTATGCTATTCTCTGTAGAACTTTTGCAAGTCCATACAGAATGCTTCGACTTCTTCTTCGTCATAGTTTGATGTCGGGGCGTAAACGACGATTGTCAAAGCCGGTATTAATCCACATCTCTTTAATCTTAAACGTCCGACTCGAGTTGTTAGTTGTTCGAATGAATCGGTGTTCATGGACAAACTCGTGTTGACGAGAATGCCGACGCCGCGAATTCGTCTAGTATCGCACGTTCCGAGCAACAGTTCTTCTTCGGTGTCATGGGCGGCGTTGAATGGGTGGCGTCGTCTCGTCTCGGGCAGACCGATGACGTCGTAACATAACCTTCTTGCTTGCATGATCAAGCCTTCTAACGAGGACTTAGGTGTAAGGGAGCGTGCGTTGTAGTTACAGGTCGTCACCCTATCCATTTGCGATTTAGGAAGCCCATAATGGCCACGAGATTTTAGCAGTCTCTTCACACTCCTACTATCCAACGCTGCACACGTGTGCATGAATACGTCTAGAAAATGCAGAAAGTATGTGCCAAATAGGAGCAGCAAAAACAGGGAGTCCATTCCCTTGATCCACCTGCGTTTCAGGGAAGCAAAGGTCGCTTTTGGTCCGTGATTAACCCCTATCCGCCACCTGGGGACGCGCCACGTAGTTTGGTGACTAACCAGCTTGAGATCTCTCATATGAGGAAGATCCGTGGATACATATATATA
>UYYA01000705.1:0-37063 GCA_900624975.1 Angiostrongylus costaricensis | reverse complement strand
ATATATATATATATATATATATATATATGAATCTGTTCTCCCGAAGAAACCTGCTGTTTATGCAATTAATTACCTTATCTACAATGTCTCTAGGGAACTACATTTGTAAGAAGAATGTTTGCGGTAATTGAGGGAATGATTTCAACATTTTCGCTAATTTCTACTGATATTACTGTACTGTGATGATTACACTCAGGCTCTTTTCTCAAGTATCCGGTTTTCAAAATTAGAAAAAAATGTTACCTTTTAGCCTTTTAGAGCATAACAGCTTCCTTTCTTTCGTTAGTATTATTTTAATCATTGGCAACTTTCTACTATCGCACTTTTTAGTTAATGCTGCCCAAACCACTATACTTATTCAAGTGGCTCCCATAATTTTAGAATTGTACAGTGTAGCTTTAAGTTATATGCTTTGAAAGTGTCGACCATTGTTGGGTATTTGGGAATCCTCGTTCAGTCGAGCACTTCCTCTTCTCTCTCTTTGTTTCGGTGTACTACGTAACTGGCTAGATTACTTGATGCTGCTTGATGTTGTGTTACAAGAACTGGTGCTTGTGAATAGACGGACGAATTGTGCGCATTTGGGCGGGACAGAGCGCACTAAGAAGGTTTTGATTACTCGACTCTTGCTGCAAATTCAATTCGGTACTAGGCAATGCTATTTGGACACGGCGACAAGTGGATGTCACTGCATCTTCTTCTCCAAGTTTAATTCCTTATTCTGATTTTTACACAAAAAGGCAAGAAGACCTTTCAGCGCTTCATTTTCATGCTAGTCAAAACGGATTATTTCAGGAGAATCTCAGGTCTCTGTTCTTTCAGATCATTATTCCTTCACTGTTTCCATGGCTTCATTGATATAATGCTTGCAAACATTATATAAGCCTGTGTAATGTATCACTAAATATCAGCTTCATATCATGTTTTCAGAGCTGTTCTCCTGCATTTCAGAAAAAAATATGCCTAGGCCGAAAAATTTCTTCGCCATGTTATGTGAGCTTACGTAGCAGAAAAATCGACTTTCTTGCAATGTATAGTATCAATTCAGAGAGCACGTCCACTCGAATCTCTTTTTTTTTGTCCGAGCAAGCAGCTATAAACGTGGCATAGAAAGGTTCACTAACTATGCTATTTTTATTGGCTTCTAAGCCATTTTTCTTCTTTTTTGATTTACCTGTGGTCACTTTTTTCAACGACGCATGCCCTCAGTTACAAGAAAGAGTTGTCCCAAGGCATTAATCTTCTATTTTATGAAAAAGACTCTTTTTCTTGACACGCTGAAAAGCCATGTTAGTGTCGAAAACTCTTTACACTGAGTGTATAGCGCTTTGCCAGAGGTTGATATTTAGATTAAATTTCTTTAAGAGCCTACCCTACAGAGGGGGCAGTTTATGCTGCATCAGACGTGCATGATGTGGTGCATTCTTTGCAACATTTTCTCGCATTAGTTTTTCCAGTAGAATTCTTTTTGCGCAACATTGATAGTTTTCGTTCCAGTATCATCTAGCTTAGTCCACATGAACAGGTTTTTCTTCTCATATCAAAATTTGCGCATAACAGATGTTACGGCGAGTTTGCTCTTTTCCAAATACTCCGTGACGGTTCCCTTCCTGGTGGGCCATAGAGTAAGATGGAAATGGAAACAGTTGTTGATGACGAGGATAACAAGATGTCGTCGCCTTAATTGTATACTGAAGTGCACCACCTGATATTGTAAACGACATGTTTAGAAAATTTGCTTAACAATTCACACATATTATAACCAGAACTTACTATTTACTGAACAAAAACTTCCTACTCTAACTAAATCTACTATTGACCGCCTATCGTGTCTTGCAACAGTTCCAGTGCCGTCGTGCTTAACTAGTTTCCGAAAGCAACTAATCAAACATTTTCCTAGTTGGTAGTTGATCTTCCATGTCCTTACCAACAGCTGTAGGCAACTAAAATTCTGTGAAACAGTGCGTATCCAAACTGTCGAAGAGGAACAATACGTGAAGCATTTGCTAGTCGTTTCATCACTTAGGTCCTTAAATAGATCTCAGTTAACAATCCTGAATTCGTGTACATTCGTTTGTTTCACAGTTTTATCCGAATCGTCATCCATAAGTCACTTATGAACCTGGTTCCATGCATCCAAACGAAAGCTATCGGTCAGCTCTAGATTAACTGTCATCGAAAATTCGAAAATTCAATAGTTTTGAGGCACTACAGTGATTGAATATTTGAGAATTAAATATTGAATCTGAATATTCACCACTGACCACATCGTCTTCGCTCTCATTCACACACTCATTCTCACACTGCCCTCAGCGTCTTTGGCGTCTTCATGTCCACTTGAGACAAAGAGTCGATTGAAATGGGCGTTCAATTCGTATTCCGCTAACGCGAATCGGGTCTTCATAAAAGTCAATTTATGAGAAATAGGCTAGGTCATCAAAGATGGCACGGTCCATTCATTCAAGCCTCGTAACTCTTTGCATGTTACGAAATCACCGGCTGTTTCTCCTTTTCCAATAGCCACTGGAAATTGCATTCATCATATGAAATGAGCACATATCTACATATAAACAAATGTTCCGAAGTTAGTTGCCAAAAGCGAAAAACACCGTTACTGGATTATGGCTTGGTAACATTCTTCTTCCAAGAGGGAATGAGTTTTGGTGGAAATTATGAAAAGTACGTAGAGAATATAAAGACTATCTGGAATAAAAACAAGAAATGTTGCAAAAACGCATGGAATAAACTGATTTGATCAACAGAAAATATAAAAACAGTAGTAGAATCAGACTATGGGTACTTCAGAACATGAGTGTCTTGTACACTCGTGTGATTCGCTGAAATGTCCCACGCGCAGCTGCTAGGAATAGCATGTGCGTGGTACTAAAGCGCTGAAAGTGTGAATTTGACCTGCACGATCGCTCGTATAGGAAAAGATGGTTGGTGAACAGCAGCTTTATGTCCAGCAAACGGTTTTCCCAACAAATTAACCAACCCAAGAATATAGACTATGATTGCACAATCCTATACACCATGGTGCCAGATATCTATGCTATTCTCTGCTTCTTTTCCCATAGACCCACTGCTCGGAAACTAGTGTAATGTAACTGAGCTTATAACGTTTAAAGAACAAAATGAGATCAGAAACAACGTTTTCGCGTATTATCAGTATCATTAAGATGCATCGTCGTGTACGAGTTCCACGTGTAAATTCACCTAGACATAAAATAACAAGTCAACTATACAATGATTACGATGACTAATAGGACCGGTCCATGGATTTCCTATCTTATTCTTTCTAGGGAATTACGCAAACAAATCACCGTGCAGTGACACTGTATTTGTTTCTATTGTGCTTGGAATGTTAAACCAACTTTACTTTACTTTTGTCCTGTTTACAAATGCGGATTTTTTCTTCGATTATAGTTGGTCTAATTTAACATTGCTATTTAATTTTGTCTCTTCTGTGATTCTTTTAAGCAACGTTTAAGCTGAAGGAATTAGTCAGTCGTATATCCAACCCTCACTTATTATTGAACTTGTAATTTGGTCGTTTGGTCAAATTTAGATTTGGCCAGTGGCGATGAGCATCAGCTGCTAATGGGCGATGCTGTATCACTTAATTAGGAGTTCACAACCACAATGATGCTGAGATATTTGCAAAACTTCTGACTGCAGGTGTAGGCGGTAAATAAAAAGTTAACGTTAAGAGTTCACAAGTTCACATTTGGCATCGTCTCATATATACCGATACGTGGCAAACAGTCCGTAATAAAATTGTGATCGCAACATTTGAAAATAAATAGGCTATTTTGGTGCATTAAGATTTATTTTGGAGTTGAGGCGGCTTAAGTAGTTAATTTAAAGTTATAATTAGGTTTTAATAGAAGGCTTAGCAATAATTCAATCATAGGACTGTAATGACATATAGAATAAATTCTTAAGTACCAAGGATTAATCGACCTCACTCAGCAAGTGCACTTCTTGCTACGTGACTTTTGATGAATTCTTCAGCATTCCAGAAACGACTGCTGCCAAAGCATTTGCTCAATTTCGAGCTTAAAGGCACCAGATATGGGAATGTGTTGAGCGCACTCAATAGAAAAAAAACTTCATTCACTTAGCAATGCTACTGACTTCAGCTTTTTTTCCACTCTGAGGCAGAATTGATCGTTTTCGAAGTACACGTGAGGATTCGCGAATTTTCATTAAGAAATTTTCGTGTTGAAATACATCTCGTCAAATTCGCACGAGACCGCCTTTGTTGCAACTACTTACTTTTGTACTCATCATGTCACGTCATCTAGCAAATTCCTCTGATTCTCCTTAATTATATCTCATTTCTACTATGTACAATGAATTAATTGAAATGCACCATATCAACGGAATTTTCTGCTTAGTACGCTGCATTGCGGAGAACCATCCAGAGCACCACTTTCATGATAGAGCATGCACTATAAGGTCATAACTGCTGTCATAATCGGTCTTCGTTGCCCACGTTGGATAATCATAATAATCATAATCATAAAAACGTAGAAACCCAATAGGAGATTTTTCATTTGCATCTGGAATGGGTGATTCTTAGTTTATTAGTTAGTTTAGTGAGTAATAAGAATGCATTGATGTAATTTGTACCTAGATCTACTTTTTCATTTTACAGTATTAGGTTATTCGAAAATTTTTGCAGGGTTCAGGGATTTATTTTTCGATATGTTTCTTGTATATTTTCCTTTCCCGTATATTTTTTTAAACAGTGTTACCTTTATCGCATCCTGTTCTGTCATATTATATACACTATACCAATCCAAAGTTCACCCATTTCTGCTTTGTACAAGTGGATCGAAAACCAAAAGCTTTTAAGAGACATACTTCGGCTTTTCTACAATCGAGTTATAATATAATGGTAAGATCGCCTTTGAAAAATTGTGTCTCTTCAAACACTGGTCTCATTTTTGTCATTTTCTATACTCCCAGCAAAATTATTGATGTTCTTCGCCATTTTTATTGATTGTATCACAAAGCTGCTTTAATTTTGTCTGATCCGATGTGATTTCCGCAGTTCGATCAGCTATTATCAAGTTTCCGCTCATCATCCTCCCCTAATTCACTTTACGATAGGTTGAAATTGCGTCCAAAATTTCATAAGCTGCTTATTTAGCCAACTAAGCTACTATCTTGAATATGTTTGAGGTTTCAGTACAAAATAAATCACGTCTTCTCAGAGCTGAACATAGCTACTTTCTGACACTAAAACATTACCAATGGCTTTGAGCTCGATGAATAAATTGTGGATTTTAGATTCTAACTGGCACAATTTCTTTCAATAACACATTTATAGGAGAACGCACTATCGTGAATACAGCCGCCTATGAGTGACATATATTTATAATTGTGGCTTAAATTACGAAAAAATCTTAACATGATGTCCAGCATCGTATACATTGCTGGATCCCAGAACTTTCTGCATTCGATTCGTCTCCTTGCATCCATCATCTACGAAGTTCATCGAATTTTGTCTATGGGTGCGGCTATTGATTAAAAACTTTTCGCTTTTCTTGAGAAATGTCATTTAATGCAGGTACAATCTATTCTTGCTGTAATCCTGGATGACCATGCAATGACATTCCCTGGAGCAAATGGTCGTAAACGTTTGACAATCAGTGCTTTTCCCAGATAACTCCCTTTCGAATTCACTAACCCCAAAGGGATTGAATGCCTAGTTGGTTTAGTTCGGGATCAAAGAAAGAGCTTCAAGCGCGACGAACTGCAGCGTGCTATCTGCAACCCCAAATACAGAGAGCACTTGTACTATTGCAAGTCGCAAACTCTCTATCTAGTTATGTACCTTAATTTCAGCATTGATGAGCAAAAAACAGTAGAGGTGTGTACGAAGGCAAATAACATACCATTGGTTCCGATTTTCCATAAAAACTGGCTTTGGCCTCTTTTTAAATACTTTGCCTTTTCCGTACAGTTTTTCTGTTATAAATCGTGATAGACGACAAGATCCTCCTAATGTAGTTATGAACGCTTCTTTTTGTAACTGTGACATCTAGCTATCCAGCACAACTCGGTCTTTTAATGCAACATTGTCACAAACTCTGTGAATGAAAGCGATGTATATTAATAGTGTGCTAATAACATGGTTATTAGTGTATTGAAAACGTGACTGACCATATTCACTATCGTGCGTTCCGCTATTCGACTTTGACAAACGTTAACTTCGTTTTCGAAACAACTTTTGACTTAGCTCTGAAATGGCGGATGTGAGAAGACGACGCTCGGAAGCTGATGCAAGGCCTGGGAACACAAGCGTATCCTCCGAGAAGCAAAGCGAAGGAAGCAGCGTCGATCTAACGCACGGTGATCCGGTTGTTGAGTCCAGCATCGCACTGCGCAAACTATCCGAAGCATTCGGTAATGATCTCAATACGTTCATACTCTTTTTTTGACAACCGATTTATAATCTAAGGGTGGCAGTGATCGCCATATTTACCATTAGCACCCTTTAAATGCAAATAGTTATTTTATTTTATTTAAAATTGTATGCGGCCAAACGATTTTAAAGGTTCACAGCGGACTACTTTGTCTCATACGCATCGGTTTTTGATTACATGTAAAGGATCCTTGGCGTAGCCTTACTTGCCGTAAGATAAGAGCTGTCCATACATTTATTGCAGTACTGAATTTCACATATGTTACTTATGCACTCATTAAAGGATGCTTTACAAATATATGTTTGAAGCAGAGGACATTTCATTAGATTCATACATGGTCAACTATTTAGTACTATCCTGTTAAGCTCAAATGAATAGCTTCACACATAGAACTTATTTCTCCGCATAGCTCAGTTAGCCAATGGTGTATTACTATGTAGAGAAAACGACTTCATACTAAACTTTTGTCATTTGCTTTTTATCACTCATGTATTTCACCTTCTTTCGTTAACTTCTACTAAGGCCACCAAAACTTATTAAGAGTTCATTCCTCATCGATTTGAGGTTCCAACAAAGAAGAGTTTAGCTTTTTTTACGTAGTACAATTACGTGTCACGTCTGTGTTTCAACGATGCATCAACCAAAGCACAAGGGCGGTACTGCTTTGATCTCTATATCCAAAGGAACCAATTGCTGTTCCTGCCAAAGATCTACGTTCTATTACAATACCTGTCTGGAGCTCCTTTACCAACGAATTGCATGATAACTGCTGATAAGTGGTGAAATATTACTTGATACACTGATCGTCAGTGATTGTAAGCCTTAATGAGGATCTACACACTCACTTCCCATGGAAAATCTATGCGCACAGCATTGCTTAGAAGAAATAAGCATTGCTATCAAATCGGGGGCTGTCGTCTTTTCACAAGATATCGTTGTATGCAAAGAAGAACAGCGACACTTCGCTGTTCAAGAGAATAAACACCAAAGCTAAATTGAAACTTTTCTACTCTTTTTTCACGCCTTTGAGGAAGGTATTGTTATCGGTAACATTGACAAAGATTAAGATCAGTTATTCAAGAGGTTCCGAAGATAGCACGCCATTGTAGAGCTGCTATAACGGCATGCATCGTTAACATACATTCATTTGAGAATCTTTTAAAAGAAGAAGTAAAAGAAGATTTTAAGAAGAAGAAAAGAATATTGTTAGCTGCGCTGCTTCGCTTGGGAGTTTCATGCACGATATCCGTCGGTACTTGTCGTATTACATCGCCAAGATTGCTGTCTCATCCGACATCCAGACGAAATCGCCACTCAACCTTAAGGGTCAGAAGATAGTCTACTATTTCTCTTGTGATTACTCAGACGCATATTCATCGGCCTCCATATTACATCGAAAAATGGTTATACTGTTCCAGTTGTTCTACTTTTCAATTTAGTCAATAGAAGGCAAGATCATCCTGTTGTATAAGAAGGAGGAACTGTTCGTCATGGGTAGCAGCTGCTCAATACGCCGTTTGCCTCTTTAATAGTTTCTTATTCATCCCATTTTCGGCAGCTTACTGCTCAGGAAGCAATTGAAGGATTGTCATACGAGGAAGCATGGTTTCCTCACGACTCTGTGTGATGTCTCTCTATACGTCGCACCCAGTGCGAAAATAGTTGAAGTATCGTAAGAGTACGAGGTGCTATTATGCCTCGCTTCCATCAACTTCAATTTTGATCCTATTTTTGTTTGGGAAGCAAGTCTTGATTAATTCTGGCGTTTCTATTCACCACTCTACTTCATGAACTATCATTATCTTACCTTCCACGGACGTTTGGTATCTCTAGAGTATCTGTATTATACCTCTTTTCCCGTTAATCACAAGTAATTGAAGTAGGTAAAAGTGAACTCCTTCAAATTTTGGTATGGTACCTTTTTAACTCTTTTTGGTCAGAGGTTAACCAAGGGCTCTTTGTCAGGCTCTACCGTGCTGTTGGGCTTTTGCTCAGGCTATCCGCTGAAAATATCAGAGTCCTTCCCAGATTGGTTGACCGTGGTAAGATGACTAAACCGCTGTTCCTGGTGTTTTCTCGGCGACGCCGATTGGATGCGATGAAGGAGTAAAATATTGGTTGTTTCTAGCTTCATACACTAGGGAGTCACATATTGCATAAGGAATATTTAAAATCATAGAGCTTTCGTATCTGGGAAAGGAGATAAATTTTTGAATAAATAGAGGGGAAACTGATGCGATTTAAATAGACTATTCAGCACCACTTTCGTGGATGGTTGTCACGGTATGACATGAGAATGTAGGTTGCTGGGCGAAAGATAAACCACCTCCTCTTCCGTAAACTCGTTCAGGAAATAGATCTGATCAGAATTAATAACAGAGCTAGGTAACAGCGAAAAGCAGATTAAGGAGCTTAGAAAAGCGCTGCTGAAGAAAAGGAGGCATAAAACACTACATTCTCGTATGGCTGTACGTGTGCAAGATGGATGTGTTGTCAGTGTTGCTGAAAGCGATTTCTAAGAGGTAATGGTAGATGCAACTCTATTGTATGAATGGGATTGTGGATCCAGAAGTGCGACTGATATCGTCTGTTAAAAATCACAAATGCCTAAATTATACACGAAGCTGATGGGAATTATGTTTCTGGACGTGTGAGGTTAGAACTTGTTTTTTCCAGGATATCAAGCGGACTGTGCTGTAAAGATACTGAAGAGACAGGAATGATAATAAGTGCTTCGAGTTTTCCCTGGATGAGAAAACAGCTCCCTGAGCGGCTCTGTAGCATGACAGGGATGATGGCAGACCTTTCCGCTGCTGGAATCGCCCGAGTATCAGCTAGAGTGCAAGTAGTAGAGTAATAAAGTAAGGCAAACTTTCTATTGGCTTTGTGAGGAATAGTTCACTAGTGGGAGTGTTTTGGAATTTCGGTTCAACAATGGCCGCTCATCGAATATACCCACAACGCTAAAATTTTGTGCTAATGACTGCTTAAGCCTTTCATTGGTTTATCATTCATGCATCATCATGTTTATCATGAAATGCATAGTAACAACTCTATTGACATCTAGGAACATTTGCAACTGTGCACATCGACATGGACGCAAATGGGAAAGACAAACTGGACAGTATTCATTCGTTTCAGTGCTTTCCTTTCAACGCTACTTATTTTGCCAAGGAGAGCTTCTTACCATGATTTTTGAAATCAGCCAGTGAAGAATCCAAAATTCAGAGCGCAGTGGAAGAATGCAATAAGACTACAAAAAAACAAATCTTTACTTCCTCTGCAGTGGGAGACCGCCACTGGTGAGGAGATTCTGCGATAATCCGACGCAGGTGCACAGAGTGCACGCTCCTCCTTCTACACATCCTTGGGAAACGTTAGACTCTCAACTCCATTGTACTGAAATGTGATAACACTAAAAATATGTAAAAATTAAGAGGAATTTTTAATCTACATTTTGAAAACGATAGAGGCAAACGGTAGTAGTTGGATTAGCGCAGCTTTGGATAGATAGTTGGTTGGGCGTGTTCTTCACTCTCAAGAGTTGAAAAGTGTTCCAAAAAAATGGAAGGATAATTCAGGATACGCGGAACGCAAAAAGACATAGAAATGAGTGAAAATACACATAGTAGAATCGCATTATAAAGCCAAAAACACAAAGAAGAGGAGTCGCCGTCTTGGAAGCAGATTGGATCGCATACGATGGATTCAGTGCTTTCTACAAAGAAAATTTCTATGAATGGGTAGAATGACCTAACAAAAACTGCAGGCTAACAGACAACAGGAATGCTACGGAAACAATTATGCCGGTATACAAAATTGTCTGCAAAGATCTATAGGCCGCGTAGAGTTTTTTTAAGCGCGAAATTACTCTCTACGTATTCGTTGCATCACTCACCGCAAAGATGAGAAGGAGAGTTAGAGTGCGGAATTTGGAAAACTTGAACAATTGCTTGAGGGGAAATTGAAAAAAATTAGGTTGGTTTTTTTCCTTGAATGTGCCTTAAATGCATCCATTCATCCCATTATTGCTCGTGAAAAGGTCACAGCGATAAAAAGCGGTGTTTTGAAAGTTATAAAATGAAGCCTCTGTTGGCAGCGAGTTGGTTTTGGTGGATATCACGTCTTCTTAAGCTGGCGGAGTATATGCGTACAAGTGAGTGTGAGCGCGCAAGTCGTGTCTTGGACAAACCCGGATATTCCTCACTTAGGAAGCATGTTAGCCAAGTACGACTGGAGATGGACTTTTTTTTCTAATGTAATGCACATGAGGTTGTTTTCGTGGAAGAAACTTTCATCATTTTCGACTGCAAATCTTCGTTCTTATTCATTTCCTATCATATATTCTGTGGTGTTATCTTATCGTTGTATAATTTTAGATGTGTACTCAGCTGTATTACTACTCGATATTTGTAGCAGGTCTAAAGAGCGAACCTTGCTCTGATTAATTTCGTCTATCATATTTCAGAAAACAAGATACTGGGCATCTTGATTTTGCTAGCAGGCAAAAACCTCGATGTAACTGTGGTATCAGGTGCTTGATATTGCACTGGAGTGGATGTCGAACAAAGCAGATTAACGTAGGGAATTGAGCATGTCAACTGGAAAATGGTCTCTTTAAGAGACACGAAGACAAACCATAATGCCACGGTAAATAAGGTGGTGTATAAATGGTATTTTCTTATATGATGCCACTACAGTGCAGTTATTAGTATGTATGAGTATGTATGAGTAGTATGAGACAAATAGTATGGGACGAAAAACGTCTAATGAGTTGATGCAGTTTGCTTGGATACTTGGATGGTTCGTCGTCACTGGTTGTGAGTGCCCCAGTGTAATCACCATTTTCTCAGAGTTTTGCTTGTTTAGCCATTGTGGTACCATGGGAGTCGCGAGGTCAGCCAGGTTAAAGCTGCCTCAGGTCGTCACCACCACAGGCGGTCGCCGCCCTCGTGAATCAGAGGGAGATTTGCCACCATGCGACTAATTTTGACCCGGGACGGTGACGGGCCCTGGTATTTGTTTACGCTTAGCTGGTGTTCCTGATGGATTCCTCGGACTCTTTCCCAGCTTGGGAGACGCTTCCAAGGAGATGAATCTCTCCGCTGTACATCGCAGCCCTACATCCAGGAACACCTCCCACCCAGTATGAGGCCGTTAAGCGTTGGGAGGTGATGTAGAATAGCACCAAACATTCGACCTGTCACCATCGCTTTCCTACTTTTACAGGGTAGTTCAGCTCATGTCAAAATAGAATGAAGCGGAGATGATAAATCTGATAACGAAGAGGCTAACAAGAAAGGAAAGAAGAGTCAAATGCTTAAGAAGCCGATGCTATTTGAAGGTTAAATCTTACATATATTTAGAGCATTACACAGAGAACAATGGTTAAGTGAATGAAGAAGTGTACAAAAGACGCAGTGGCATTTGCAAATCCAGGTCGCTCAAATGAACCCAGTCTATTCATGAGCTTTCGCTCATAGCGACAATGCAATGAATCATCTGCGGCACATTAGGATAATCTGTGGTGGGACTTTGTGCACTATACACCTAAAGGGAATAAGGATAATGTAACTTGAAAAGATCAGTGATCGACGAGTAAGAACGTCAAAGTGGGTTTAAGACAGATATGTACTCAATGTAAACTTAATGTAAACTACTCTTCGGTAATCCGTATTTTACTGATTACTCCACCCGGATGTGTTCAGAGTGTACAGAATTTCCATAGTAAAAAACAAAGTTTCCGCTTGGCAATGTTCATATGCTTATGAAGCCATGCAATTATGTATTCATTACACCCATGGTGCATTCTACATTCTATGTCCTTCTTTCAGGATGACGTTCAACTACCCACCAAGTTCACTCGTGCTGAGAAGCTCGAGATTTCTGATTGAAACTCAAGCCAATCTAAGCCCACAGCGACAAGCCTAACGAACACTTCTTGTTGGCTAAAATAAAGAGTTTTAAAAAGGATACCATGCCAAAAGTGCAATGCTTCTTGCGTTTTTTCAACAGGAAAAGTTCAATGAGTGGTTCTGGTGAGCTACGGGACAAATAGATGGTGGTGTTCCTGGGTTTTTAAAGCTATTTTAAGTGGCATGACCGTCAAAAAAATTCATGACTTTTGCCCTTTTTAATAACATAGTGTATATGTTACCTGTAAAGTTAACTACCAGAAGTAGCTATACTACATGAATTGGTAAAAATAGTTTAACGAGACGTACGCGATCACGAATTTCTTCTTTTACAAAAGAAGCTATGCTAAGAAAACCTGTTCTTGTTAAATTACCAGCCAGTTTTTTTCCTTGATACTTTTCACTGGAGGCGAAAATTCTAGAAGAAAAGATAGATATTCGTCCTCCTTTGAAATTTATTCCTCTGATCACTAATGGAACGTGTCAGATATCACACAGCAACAAAGTAGCCAAAACTGAAGCAACAATCTTATTTTATGCGAACTCTATTGTCAGTCAGAATCTGTACATGGAGGCGCGCTAGGCACCAACTTGTTTATTCGGTCTCATTCTTCCAGCATTTCTTAATTGCATTTCTGCAACCACGTAATATGGAATATTCGAGCAAAATCGTCTCCATTTATCAAAAATCCTTTAAATCATTCCCACTTCGCTGTAATTACTTTCCCAGTTGCACAACTCTCTATTTGGAATAGGGCTCATCAAAGTATTCAACGAGAAAGGATCTGTTTCAGTGATTACTCTTCAAATCTTCTGCTTTTTATTTACTTAGAAGAAAACTGAATAATTTTCAATTTAAAAAGAGCGAAGGATAAGGCGTCCGGCAATTATCAGTTCTTTTTGATCTGTCATGCACTAGACTTCATTCTTGGCATCAAAGAACTGATTAAATGCACATCTAGTGTGCACAATGACATGCCTTAGCACTTGTTTTGCTCGGAATCGAATCATTAATAGCATGTGCGTGCGGGTCACCTTTAATAATTTCGCTATACCCATGTCTTATCTAATTCTATCCTATCCAATTTATTACGAATGAATTTCAGTGCAACGTATTGAAGGTAAAGGATTCGTACGGCGTGGTGCCTTACGACAAAAGAATATCCATGAAATTAAGTACGTCTTTTTAGTGTTTTAAGTTGACTTCGTTTTCTTCAACACGGCAAAAAATTTTTTCCATGTATGCCGATATAGTATTTTATAAAAAACGTATCTTAAAGAAACACAGACTTTTGGAACCGTTTTGGCTTGATACCATGTTGTTTCCAGGTCTCATAAATTTATTGCACGTTTCTTCAAGCAGCCTACGTTTTGTTCGCACTGTAAAGACTTCCTCTGGGGGTTAAATAAGCAAGGTTTCCAATGTCAAGGTGAGATTTTTTTTCATAATTCAGTACAGTAAATTAGCAGGAGGGCGTAGCGTAGCATTAAATGAACGACAGCCCAATTTTTTTTACATCACGAAGCACGACTGGTGGATAGGAAGTCGAAGAGTCCGAAATGTGCAAATAGCATATAAGAATATTTATAACATCTTAAACGAGAAGTGGAAAGCACGAACAATCGAAAAGGTAATTTAGTTTCCACAACACAACACAACACAATGTCCTGCTTTGTTCACAAGCTTACTCGCAGGTGTTACAATTCTCTATTATCGAGTCTTAGTTTGCAATCGACCAAGGACCGTTCTGTATCCTTTGGACCTGCCGGTTGAGGTCAGATGGTTTCGGCACCATTAGAGTCCTATATAAACTGGCAATGCCGGGTTGCACTTCTTCATTCGTCGGTGCCGCACTTTATTCGTTTCTTCTTGAAGCGACAGCAAGTTAGACCAGCATTGCTAAAGTAAACAGCAGCTATGGACACTCGACTCGAATCATCGTAGCTCTGATGAAGGCTAAAATGCTAAAACGTTAATGATAATAAGGGTTTATAGTGACCTCGAATAAGTCCATCAATAAAACAAAGCATTGATTATACAAGACGGAATCCACTGAAAGCCTTTACTGGCAATGGAGTGGGCGTTTTTAAAAGATTTCATCTAGTCAACGACTATTCAGTCGATGGCAGTGTAACCTTCGTTACTTATCACCAATCACAAATACGTATTGTGACATTTAAAAATAGTGGACGTATAATGCATGATAGTGATGCTGTCCTTTATAAGCGAAGCGCTGCTTCAAACTCTTCCCGCTCTTATGAAGTCTCTCCAAGCCTCTGTGGTCGGTAAATTGGTACCGGGCTGTTATGGGGCCAACTCACCCCTTCCACGTTGCAACGCTCCATCGCAGCTATCGACTGCACCAGTATTCCACAGCATTCATAGGAAGACGGAAATCCTCAAATAGCAGCAGAGTTCGAAAAAGTTCTAAGATCTTCGTGGATCCCCAGGAAGTTAGGGCGGTGGACGAAGTGCATGAGTTTAACGACCATAAGGAAATTTGATCCAAGCACTATCGAAAATGTGCCACTATTTCTATTACCCATCGACTCCGAGTTATGGTTCTATGCCAATCATTTCCGCTCCACAATCCTCGTCCTGGACTTCGAAATTTCTACTGATGAAGAACTGCCCGGGTTGTTACCCTCTGAAGTTTGATTTGCGATAGAAAGCATGAAGAGAGACACAGCACCAGAACTCGATAATGTCAACACATCACCGCCGACTTTCTCAGAGCTGGTGGCAGCAAACTATATGTACTCCTGGTAACCCAAACGACATCTTGCCTTCAAAAGAAATTCTTTTTCCCAGGTTAGTAGAGGACCCCGCTCATAGTCGTTATACCTAAGAAGGGTAACCGAAAGATTTTCGTTATTATCGCCCAAGAATGCTTATTGAGCATACACATAAGCTGTTAGCGAAAATTGTTTTTTTGAGCATATCGCAGATTTTGGATGAGGCGAAACTAGTAGTACAAGCAGTACTCCAACAGTAATTCAGCTGCATGGACCATATATAAACCGTACCAAGGATCATAGAGGTCTGTAGGGCGTACCATCTGTTTCTTGTCATAACTTTATCGCCTACGAAAAACTGTTTGATAGCGCCGAAGCGAATGCAATCCTATCATCGTTCCTCGGTAAGGGTGGATCAGCCGTATAAACGAACATTAGCAGACTGTTATAGCAACTGCAGCACAGATGTACGACCTTTTTACGACCTTTCAGCATATCCATAGGAGAAAAGGTTTGACAAGGGGGCACAGTATCACTAAAGCTGTTTACTGCCTCAATGCAGTAGATAATAAAGTCAGAAAAACGAATGGAAATTTTGTCAGGGCCCACAAAACCAGTGAAGAACGTACATCTAAGCATCCTAGTAAGTATGTTATTTGAAAAACTCGCGTCGACGCCTGCAAGCTCCATTCACTAACGCCGCTGTTAGAGTTGCTTGGAAGGGATTGTTTACACAATCAAGGTAAGTACGAAAAGAGCCACACATTTGCTGTGACGCCTCTTTTTTCGTGTCTTTGGCAAGAAGATAGCCACAAACAGCTCATTAGGGTCTGCCGTCGCATAGGTTTACTTATACGTCGGTTTTTGGATGGAAGTGTCAAACTTCTTAACTTTTCACCTTGCTGGAAGAAGAAATCTAAATGTGTAGCGTAGTTTCATACCCAGAAACACGTACTTGATGCGACAGTGAAAGAACCATTGAAAAGAAGGAACAGAACAGTGTTGTTACCGAAACCAATTTTCTATTAACCTCATCATCAACTTTCTTGCTTCTAGTTATGTTAAGAGAAGCACGATTAATACGACATTTGTTTTACAATATCATGGACTTCTGAGGATTTTGCCCTTCTCTAGTCATGAAACGATCGTATTAAGATGAAACCTGCACAAAAAGTGTTTCCTTAACTTCATTCAATGTACCTAGGTTCAAATCGCAATTGCAAAAAGAAACATCCTAAATTCAAATTGCAACTGCAAAAAAATACAAAAAAAATAATGTTGTCAGTTACGGATCTCACTCACTAACGTATCCCTTGAACGTTGGTCACGAGGTTACATGGTGCGGATAAGTGTGTAATAAAGGGTTAAGCGAGAACCAAAAATAGACTTGTACATGCTCAGCTGGTGACTGGATTCTGATTTTCGGTTCTATGGCCATGGAGAATGGACATATTTTTTGTCTTTGCATCTATAGTACAAACTCCAGCAATTCTTGCGTCGATTCATTTCCTTGCACTCATTGTCCACGAAGGTCTTCGAAACTTTCGAATGTGTACTAGGCTCCTGCTTAGAAGCACTTATCTTCTTTACGAATGCCGTTGAATGTTGGTCGAGTCTACTTCTTGAAGTGCTGGGAAAGCCAGACTGGAGTGTTTCCATTTAGACTGCATTAAATGAGCTGTTCGCAGACAAATGTACTGATAACTTCTCGCCTTTAGAAAGATGAGGTGCTCGGTGAACACGTGGTGGGAATGAACGAGTACAACGCTTGTGATGAGCGGTACCACTGCTGTTGTACTACTTGCTTTCTGAATTTACGTTTACACTTTGTAATTACATAGCTATGCATGTGCCCATGGGTACATTTGCATATATACGTATTGTATTCTGGACACTGATTTAGACGAAAGCTTTCACCCTAGTGAACACGGAATAGATGAAAGAGTTGGTCAATAGCTGCTTCCAGCAAAGAAGTTCCTTGTTTCAGCTAGTGAACTAGGCAAGCTACTTAGTAATGCATCCCGATTTTGCGCGGTTTCTTGGCAGGCGTCTCAAGAAAAATTATATCCGAAAACAATAAAAATAAAGAACTACACCTCCATCTCCCGTTTTCTTCCATTAAAACTAACCTTGATAAGGGGTCTTAACCGTAGAACTTTAGACTGGTATGAAAGGAAGAAATGGGTTCAGCTTGAACATATTGTCATAACCACACATACATGCCTATTTGGATATTTGGACGATGCATCTTTAGGAGTTGAGCGTGCCCAGCGCATTTGCCATTCGTTTCTTTCGCTCGTAATCGTCTTCTACGGTGGTGGCTTCATTCGAGCATGGTTGCGCTTGCGAGCCTCGTACCGTGTGAAACAGCTGCAGCTGCGAGTGCAGCTGATTAACTTGGTTACGAACACATCTCGCTCATTGTGTAGCTGGCCGTCCTAAGGGGCATACTCATCCTCGTAGAGTCTACTGTACAGTTCTTTTCGTCTATTTGTTGTCCGTTCTTCTCCCTATTTGACCTCCGCAACTGTGTTTCGCTATCGATGTATATCATTCTGGATGCGAAAATGGGACGGATTTTGAATATCAGTGCTTCGCTTTCCAGCTAAATGTTGAGTGTGTCCGTTATATTACAAAAGACATTGTTCATGCGTACTGCGAGTACTGAGCAGTGTTCTTGATGTGGTTGAAGTATCAGCCCACATCTCCGCAGCATGACAGAGCGCTCGGACGACCGTTTGATCGAAAAGGTGAGCGTTGATTTTTGGGTCTTTTAGTTGGTCGTTGCCTCTTTGAGAGACCAGAATGCAACCCAAGCTGCTTTCCTTCTCCCGTACAATTCTTCCTTTATGCTGGATTCTATTTTCATTGAACGCCCAAGGTCTACGTGCGAGATGGTTTCCGCAAACAAAGAGCCATCCACTTCGATCTGCCTTCACACCATGGGTTTCTCATAAACTGGGTTTTCTTCCGATTTAAGCGTAGTGCAAACATTTACCCACTTCGTTGAGCTCATTGGTCGTCGTCTGTTCTTCGTTCCTACTTCTTGAGAAGATGACGAGCTTGTCGGCAAAACGAAAGCCTGATAGGAGTTTTATATCAATCAATAATTGTGCCTTTCTAATCCCAATCGCATGCTTTTAACATCCTCCGCAATGCAGCACTAAACAACTCTATGGCTATAGTAAGAATTCGTTGGATAAGCTCTATTTTTTATAGTGCCGTTTCGTTAATAGTCAGGTAGAACACTTATAATGGAGGAGTCCAGTTCTTGGTCGACCCGCGCTGATGAGACTGCATCCGTTTCAACAATGCCAGACGCTTTTTCATAGTCGGTAAAAGTAAGTACTAAATACAGCTGGCATTCCCGACAGACTTTAATGATCCTGGGCACATTTCGTGTGTAGTCCATGCAGCAAAATCCCTGCCTAAATCCTATTGCTGAACTGGCTACGAACCATCCATTGTACTCAATATGTGCGACATGACAATCTTCGTGATAACTTGTACAGTACACTCAACAAGCATATCGGACGATAGTCTCGAAGATTCCTTCGGTCACTTTTCTTAGGCTAGATGACCGTGAGCGACGTACTCCACTGGTCTGGGTTGTTTTCCATTTGAAAGTAGGGTGCGTGTGGTTTACGCGGAGTGCATGTAAACTGTCGCTTTCAGCTCTAGGGAAATTGGCTGCGATATTATCGAGTCACAGGGCGGCCTATGGGAGTGTCGTGCATGTGTTCGTCGGATACTAAAATATGTAGATATAAGCCATAGGTAATAACTCTGATTTGCACAAGTTTGCCTTCCATTCTTGGTCATATAACTCTTACAGTTGAAAGCACTCTAATGAAGTAGATCAGATCGCAGAAAATCGAATATAGTAATCGAGTTCCCAGAGGGATTAGAACCAATGGACTTATTCGCTTGCGGGAAAGACTTTATGGGATTTTGCCAGTTTAGCTCAACGACCAACACATTGCATACAGGTAAATGTTAGTGAATTCCTTCTGCGATAAATATTTGTTGTCTTATCTGTCCACTTCGCATCAAGTAAGACGACGCGCACATAGTTTTAAAGGGAGAAGAAAATGCAGTATTTCTTGAATAAAACGATATGCTGACATGCAGAGAATTTTCACGTGTGATTTTAAGGCTTCCTTCTCAAAAACCCACTAGAAAGCTCCCCAGATCAGCTCCGCTGATGGATGATTGTTGATGGCAGCGTTAGGTAGAAAACTAGGTGAGAAAAACGCAAAGCAAAGACCGCAGTGGTGCAGTATGTAATACGCGAGCCTCCGGAAAGGGTTGTCGTGGTTCGATTTGGCCCAGAGCCGAAGTTTTGTGAATATCTCAGCTTCGTTGCAGTTTTATTTCACATGATATCCCTTTGTGAAAAATTATAGCAAGCAGCAAATAAAAGGTTGAACTGAGTTCAATTAGAGCATTAGTTTTAGAATCGAAAAATATCTACTATTTTCGTACACGACGAAGTTTTATTCATCTTGAACAGTAAAGATGCCTTTATAGAGTAGTTCGTCAATGTAGTCTATTCAGTTCAATCTTGGCTACGTGGATATACATACTATCTCGATTTTTTTGCAGTTTGTACTCTCGTCGTCCACAAACGCTGCCACGAATTTGTTAACTTTTCATGTCCAGGAGCCGATAAAGGAGTCGATACAGACGTCAGTCTTCCGCATGTAACCATTCACATTTACAGTTTTCTTACGATTTAATCGTGTCAGATGAGATCAAGAATCATAAAACACGTTCGCTTTGGCGACTTATATACCAGTGTATAGTGCTAGTATTGTTGCGAAATCCTTTTATGTAATGCAAATATTATTACGAAATTCGTTGCTAAGACATGAGTAGGGTGGCGCAGTGTGGTGATGACGTTCATCACGAGTAAGGCTCTTCTTCGATCGTATCCTGTGCCCATAGAGCTTTTCAACCTTAGGAAAAAAAAGGATAAAGCTCTCGGCGTGATCAATCTCTGAGGGATACGCTATGCATTCGACTTGATTCAGCATCGTTTAGAGATAACTGAATGGATATCTGGTCTTCATAATAACTCGCGGTGGCCCAGAAATGTACCGAGCCAGTGCTGCTATCCTCTCAGATAAGTCTGCTACCGATTTGTCGTCCCCGGTGGGACGGAAGGCTTGGTGGGCCATGTGCGCTGGTACCGATTCCAGGTGTGTGTTGCAGGGCGCCCCCGAACACTGCGCCACACGCGCACCTTCAAACTTAGGATGCTGAGAAATACTCACTCATATATTTACTCATTTCAGTAGGCTCCCACAAGTCGTCGCTGTATATATATGTATATATATATGTATATATATACATATATATGTATATATATACATACATACTCGTACATATATACGTATATATACGTATATGTATACATTTATATATATATATGCATGAAATTACACAGCTGGTTTCTTTATTTTGCTGAAATCTAATCGGAAGCGTTGAAATAAAGAAAAGTGTTTTTTCAATAGAATCAGCTTTTATCAGCAGTAATATGTCTCTCCTTCCAACGGTTTCATCGTCGCTGGGTGGTGTTTCAGTGTGTCGGGCTGCGATGTACAGCAGTAGGATTCATCTCCTAACAGGGTCTCCCAAACTAGGGAGTCCGACTTTTCTATCAGGAAGCCCAGCTAAGAGTAAGCCAACGGCAGGATCTGTCACCGTCGTGGTACCAAACTAGTCGCATGGTGGCGAAGCTCCCATTGATAAACATGGGCGGCGACTGCCTGTGGTGGTGACGACCAAGGGCAGACTTTGGCCTGACTGACGTCTGGATTCCAGGTAACCACAATAGATAAATCAGCAAAACTCCGAAAAATGGTGATTATGCTGGGACCTGCACAACCAGTGAGGACGGGCCATTAAAACATCAAAGTAAATGAAAGAAGTAATGTGCGTCTCAGCAATAGAAGTGAATACGAAAACATTGTGATATTGTTCAAAACTTGACAAAACATTCCTGGAACAGTTATTAGAAGGCCAATCTTCTTTCATCGTTCCAGAGACCGCAATTTACGCTCACACTTCCTAATAAGCATTTTTTTTCGGTGTAACAGACACTATAGCATTCTGAGCAGATGGAAAGTTTTAGGATCCTCGGCAGCAACATAAGTGGAAAGTGCAGACTTATTCTTCGCCGACGTTTTGTGAACATTGTGGTTCACTACTTTATGGATTAATTCACCAGGTACAGCCCGAGCGTTAAAATTTTCAGCCTTATTAGGTATTGTTTATTCACATTCTGTAACGTCCTTCCTTTCCATGGTCCTTTCAGGGCATGAAATGTCAGTCTTGTGATGCAAATGTTCATCACCGCTGCGTTCGCTATGTACCCAACATGTGTGGAACTGATCATACGGAAAAGCGGGGTCGAATATTTCTAGAAATCACTGCTAAGAGTGAAATCCTTACAATTTTCGGTATGCCTTCTTCACTACTTAATATTTACAGTTGTAGTGATGTAGAGATGTTCCTCCGTTTTGCTTTCCTGTGATTATGATATTAATTTCTGTGACTGTTTATTTCAATCTTGGTTTTGGTTTAGAGAGAGTTTTTATAAGGCAGGCATAGAATTAAGCTACATTCATAATCTCGCCTATTTTAATAATAATATTCGCGGCTTTGAGATTTGTTTAAAATTCACTTGTAGTAAAGGAAGCTCGAAATCTCGTTCCTATGGATCCTAATGGGCTTTCCGATCCATATGTGAAACTGAAGCTAATTCCTGAGGACGGAGGATGCAAATCGAAACAAAAAACAAAAACTCTTCGAGCTACTCTGAATCCGGAATGGAACGAAAAATTCACGTAGTAGGTGTTCAGTGTTCGTGTATTCGACTTCTAAGCTGGTTAGGCTTCATCTGAATGAACCGCGAGGCGCATTTTTTCGTAATTATGAGAATCGATTGTTTGTGTTATATCAAGAACGGTAACATCCTATCGGCTTGTGTGTGCATAGTTAAAAAAAACTCGTGCCAGTTATTTATTAGTAACATCTCGATCACAGGTCTTTTGTTACCAACAATTAAAGACGTATGCATTTCAGCAAACTGCAACCAGGAGATAGAGATCGGCGACTATCGATTGAGGTTTGGGACTGGGATAGAACATCTCGAAACGACTTCATGGGAAGCTTGTCATTTGGAATTTCCGAGCTTTTCAACGAGCCAGTTTCCGGATGGTTTAAACTACTAAATATGGTGCGTTCCCTTGTTTGACAAGCTCCGTTCCAAAATACTATCATCAGCCCAGTTTATAAACTGAAGAATATGAATGCTCATGGGGCACTATGTCTAGTGTGAATAGCGCTCACTGAAATGCATCATAAAGCCTTCAGTGTCGACTTGAACACTTGTTATATACCCGGTAGTTTTTCAAACTTCTTTTTATTAAGGGGCGCGTGGTGTGGGGCAGTGGTCGAAGGAGCGCTGCAACACACACTTGGAATCGATCCCCATGCCTATGGCCCACCAAGTCCATCCTTCCGGTGTCGGCGAATTGGTACCACACTTGCCTGGGTGGATAGGTAGGGGAGGCACTGGCTCGATACATCGCTAGGCTACCGCTTTATTATAAAAGGCGAGATATGCATTCATTTACTTCCAAATGATGCTTATTGAAGTCGAATGCATGGCGCTTCCCTCAGGGATTGGTCAACACCGAGAGCTTTATCCTTTTCTTATGCTTTTTTTACTAAGCTGAAATCTTGTTGTGTCAGTGATTTTATCCCAAAGAGGTTTTTATACTGTTACCATTAAATACTATTTGGATCATAAAGTGAAATCAGTACATCAAAATAAAAGTGAACCATTTTTCTTTTTCTTTCATTTCTGTTTGTAAGTATTGCAGGATGAAGGTGAGTACTATAACATTAACATTTCCCCCGAGTACGAAGAAGAGATGGAAAAGATGCGCAAAAAAGTTGCAGACTCAAAAGAAGTAAGTAAAGTCTTAGTGCAGATCAAAGAAAACACGTACAATATGCTCACTGTCTGCAGTACTAGTGAGTTGTCCAATAATACTAGTAGGCATTGTTTCACACTTTGTCAGACGGTGAGACTTATTGTACAACGCCTGCGGTTTAGGTGTGTAGGCAACAAGGAGCTGTTCCTAAAACCACGGGAGAGTCCACGAAGGCATATCCCATCGCAACGCTGAACAACACTATAAAGGCTTCTGACTTCAATTTCATTACAGTGCTTGGAAAAGGATCATTTGGAAAGGTGGTTTAATCGAACTAGTATAATTTTCACTGGAAGGCGACGTCGTATTAAAGGCACAGCTAGCTTGTTCCATCTCCTAAACGTAGTATAAAAACAATTGCAGCAATAATGGGGAAAGTGGGATGTCGGAATTGGAAGAAAACTATAACCTTAGCATGTCTAAGACCTATGGATGTTTGAACGATGAAGAAAATGTTCTCCATTAGCAGTTTTGAGTTTCAAAGGCGTTTGGATTTGCCTCGTAATTTTTTGATTCTTACCTAACGCTCCTACTATGCTGTAAAGAGTGGCAGCATACCTGGTCCAGAGTTTGCTGATTAATTTTCATCTATTTGCTGAGCTTTAACCAAGGAGCTTCTGCTAATTTGGAAGAATTTTTGCTCCAAACCCACTAGCGTTGGCATAGAAAGTGTTTCCAAAATTCGTATCATCTCTTTGCAAACAAAAACAGAAATATAACTTCTATAATGCTGAGATATTTGCAAAACTCCGGACCGCATGTGTCTGCGGTGGGGATCGAACGCGATATTGTCCTTTCCTTGGAGTAACGCATACACCACCTCACCATTCGGGTCCTTCGTTTCGCCCATCTGTCAGCTAGTTCTATCAACCCCGCTGACGGTTGATTGCTGATGGCAGTGATCGATGGAACTAGCTGAGAGACAGGCTAAACGAAGGACCCGCATGGTGTGGTGGTGAATACGTTACTCCCCGGAAAGGATAATAGCGCGTTTGTTCCCCACGGCAGACACCTGCAGTCCTGTGTTTTGCAAATATCTTAGTATTACAGAAGTTATATTTCGCAACATACCCTGCCGTTGAAAAGAATATGCAGTAAGTAGAAAGGTTAGGATTGCGATGAAAAGCAGGAATTTTCGTTCAAGAATATAAAGAAAAACAGAAATTTTCCATTATTTTCAGGTGCTACTGGGCGAATACAAATTGACCAAAGAGCTTTTTGCTGTAAAGGTCCTTAAAAAAGATGTAATTATACAAGACGATGATATTGAATGTACAATGACTGAAAAACGGGTATTGGCATTACCGGAAAAGCCGCCATTTTTAGTATCACTTCACAGCTGCTTTCAAACTATGGTACTCTTGTTTTGTTAGCAATAGTCCCAAAATTTTCTTATAAGTGTAGGCGTTAAATCTTTAGGACCGCCTTTATTTTGTAATGGAATTCGTAAATGGCGGTGATTTGATGTATCAAATACAGCAAATTGGAAAATTCAAGGAACCGGTGGCAGTGTGGGTTTTCCATTCAAAAGACCTTCTATTGAAATCTGTGTAGTGCTTGAATCTTTTAGATTTTATGCAGCAGAAATCGCAATTGGTTTATTCTTCTTGCACTCCAAAGGAATAATTTATAGAGACCTGAAATTAGATAACGTTATGCTGGAGAGAGATGGCCACATTAAAGTAGGTTGTGATCTTCTAAAACCTCCAACGCTTGTTATTTCCTTAATTTTTCTTGTAATTTTTACAGATTACGGATTTTGGAATGTGCAAGGAAGGTATGTTAGGAGATAATACCACTAAGACCTTCTGTGGTACACCTGATTATATAGCTCCAGAGGTCAGCCAAGTCATTTAAACTTGATACATAGTTGATGCTTGAACGGCCCTTCTTACTGGCTATGCGGGCCTCAGCATGATCTCCATGTGTCTTAGATTTGCTGGTTAAGCGATTGTCCGAATCCCGAGGTCAGTCTGACCAAAGTCTGCCCCAGGTCTTCACCACCACAGACAGTCGCCTCCATTGTGGATCAGAGGAACATTGGCCACCATGCGACTTTGATACCAGGACAGTGGTGGATCTTGGTATTGGTTTACTCTTAGCTAAGCTTCCTGATGGAAACGCCTGACTCCTTCTCCGCTTGGGAGAACCTGCTGGGAGGAAGAATACCTCCGCTGTATATTGCGAGCCCGGCACCCAGGAACACCTAGCCACGATGAGGCGGTAAACCGTTGGGGAGTCATTTCAACTGTGTCAGATAATTCTGAAAATCGGTAGAAATGTTAAGTTCTTCACTGACGAAATCTTATTAGCTTCCTTTAGCCTATAAGATCTCTTTGCCACTGGTTGTTGTGAAGAAAAATTCCTAGAAATTCGTCTGCTAAAGTCGGGTCCATTGCAAAATTGCAGTAAGCTGTTTTTGATTACCATTAGTTCGAAAACTATGGCATAATGGAGTCTGCTTATAAAGCAGCAAATTATTGTGTTGTCTAGTTATTTATATGTTTTTATGAACTGATCTTGTTGAGCTGGTGCGAGTTGGTACAAGTTGTCGTTGTTGTTGCCGTTGGTCGATAGCTGACGTTTCGGCGGTTTCGCCAGTTCGAGTGGAAGTCCCACTCATAACAGCATCGTGCCGTGAAATCGCGGAAACGTCAGCCATCGACTAACAACAACGAGAACAGCGGCAACTTATACCAACCTCGCACCAGCTCAACAAGATCAGTTCATAAAGACATATAAATAAATGTGTCAACTACTTATACCGAAGTTTATAAGTCGGCCTTTTGAGTTATTGTTTTGTGCTCTGCTGAAAATAATCTCCGACTTTAAACAGTATTTTCAAACTGGCTATCTCGGCTCTAAATAACTTTCTTGAGCTAAATAAAAACCATTACAATATGCACATTTTTCCCAAGGGAAACAAATATTTTCATACTTTTTTAAATTTTATTTTATATGACCCGTTTTCACTTTTACCGTACGGACCCCAGCACTTCCCACATTCGATGAGCATCTTAGCATCCATTGTCCACGAAAATCTTCCAACTTTCACGTGTGGCTTCGGCTGTTGCTTGAGGATTTTCATTCCATCTTGAACGTCCTAGAATGCAGGTTGAGCAATTCTCCCTGGAATCCTAAGATAACCGAGCTGGAGCATTCCCAATTGGATTGCAGAGAGCGATTTTTTTACCAGACAAGTCCGGTACCAATTTCCCGACCCGGAGGAATGAGAGGCTTGGTTGGCTCGAATGGGAATCGAACTAGCACCATGCTCGTGATGACGGACATCACCACCGCTGTGTTATCCGTCCCTTATATATTCATACTATTTACAGAATATCGCGAGTACCGGTGGCTACGAAGTCGTTGAAGGCAATTTCGACCTCAAATTATTTTCTGAAGCATTTATTGCAAAGGAAGTTGTAGAGATGCTTGAGGAAGTTATAGTCGCGGACCGGAGGTCTGACGAATATGATGGACGAAAACGATTCTTGTCGCCAGACTCGATCAACCTTTGCAGTATAGTAGTGAAGACGTATGGTCATCGTCGTGAGGGATTGGTTCCTTTCTCTTGACCAATACAGAGCAAAGCAGTTGATGTTCTTGATTCACTTCTTCGATTTCCTTGAGGTATTTCTCCCCTGTAATTGTTTCGCGACGACTCAGGAAGTCGACCTGGCCTGAACAAGCTATTGACCATTAAGCGGTAAGTTTAAAGTTCTTTCGGAGTAATTTCGGCTTTGGATACAAACCCCCGTCGCAGTCTAACCACTCAGTCGATCGTCCCCAGTTGTCGTAGAGTATCCATTTCCCATATCGTATAACACGGTCGATTGAAGCGACGCTCTGGTTATCAAGAAACAGCGCTGACGGTAGCTGAAAGCGGCCATTTCTCTGATTGTCATTTGATAGGTGCGGGATCGATCTGTCGAGTTTCTTTAACGTTCGAATTTCCTTTAGACGTTCCGAAACAGTTGAATACTTCCGCAACCTCTCGAAGAGTTGTGGGCGTATTTGCTTTTACAGCAAAGTCTTCAATTCATCGTTCCCTGTAGCGACGAAATTTTCCAAATCAACGTTGCATCGCGCATTCGTTAACACTTTCCTGACTATACGTTGACATTTCGAAAAGTTCCGCCGGACTTCGTTCGGATGTGAATTGCTTCGAAATTTCTGTTTTATATCTAAAATTCTAACCTACAAAATTTAACAACAGCACAATCTATACTGTAGTCTAAATGTACATGAGGAAAGTGCACAAAATGAATTTTGCAATGATATATAACATCATCACACTAGAGAAAAGCAAAGATATTTACAAGAAAAATGAATTGCACACATCGGATATTAAGTTCTGGGTAACCTTTTGCTCACTATGAGAACTTTTCTGATTACCCGCAATCAGCTTGCTAGCTTCTGGGAAGCCATCTACTCTGTTTGGATAGACCCGTGCTAATTCTGTGCTTTTCTTAATCGTTGGAGCAGTGCTTAGCCCATATAGCTTATTTTGTTATATAATTGCAGGGTTTTCGAGGTCGAATGATCGAATATAAGTTGAAAATATGGAATAAGCATACTTAACTGTTGGTGATCCAAAATCGTGTTTGGAGATGACGAAGAACGATACCAATTATCAGTTCATTGCTTAGATCATTCTCTACCACCCGTATGGAAAGTCGGTTGACTGGTGGGCATATGGAGTGCTTCTTTTCGAAATGTTGGCTGGGCAGCCTCCGTTCGATGGTGAAGACGAGGATGAACTTTTTACTGGTGAGCAACGTACTTCTCTTCTGTTCTGTGAATTGCTAATAAAGTCGAATATCTTCTGAATGTGTGAAAGGAGATTTTTGAAAGGTGTTATATGTATATAATGCAATACCTCACTATTCCGCAGAGTTCATTCAGCTGCCATTTTTTTCAGCTATCACAGAGCAGAACGTCTCATACCCAAAGAGCCTTTCTAAGGAGGCAGTCTCTATTTGTAAAGCATTTTTAAATAAGGAGCCTTCAAAGCGACTTGGATGCTCAAGGAAAAATTCAGTGGATGAAATGGACATCAAGGTTAACATGTTACATGTGTAATCGCTTGAATACACGCGTAATTATTTTTTCTACATATTAGGTCGTTTGGAAACTAATGACGAATTTCAACCAATATTTCTAAATATAGGCGCATGTATCACAGTTAGTGATGCCGTGCAAAACACACGTGGTCGTTGGTTTTAATTCCCCGCCAACGTTTTACAATGCCTTTCATACCTTTATCTGGAAGAATATCAGCACTGAATTGATACACACGCATTCCTCCGTTAATCAATGTATAGGCCAAAAGGCATTTAGTCACTTTTTTCAAATCACTTCTAACAGTGCTCAATGAAGTCGAATGTATGACGCATCCCTAACGGTGTGATCAACGACGAAAGCTTTATCAGTTTTTTCTTTATGTTTAAAATAGTTTATCTTAGCTTAGAATGAAATTTTTAATTTAGATGAAAACGGTTAGAATCTACACATCTTTGCAGGCGGGAAACAAGTTTATCTATGGCCGTTGCCCTAAATTCTGAACATCTGGGCGCAATAAAGTTGTTGAAGGCAGTTTCGAAATCAGCTTAGCATTTGAAGAGCTTCTAGCGTAATAAGACGTCAAGATGCTTAAAGAATTGGTGATCGGTAAGCCAGTTATCACACCAGTGGGTGACGCAAAGTTTCAGAGCCCAACTCGCTCTGCATTGCGCCGGTCGTAGTTGCGATGTATAGCCGCGCACTATCGTTGAGACAAATTATCCAATTCTTACGATATCCATTTTTCGAAGATTTTCAGCTCTACAGTTTTTAGATGCTCAGCAATAGTTGAAATGCTTACGTTCTTCTTCTACTTTTCGAAAAGTTGTTGTATACATATTTGCTTCCACCAAAACCTTCAATTCATTATTCTCTGTAGCAGAAAGACGTTCTCGACCTCACTTACTTTCAAAGTCAAATGCTTCCCAACAAAAATATCGAAACGAATCCTACATTATCCGTTCGTTAACACTATCTCGATCCCATATATCATTAATATTTGATCCCGCTTGAGCTTCGTACATCTGAGTTTGAATTCGTAGATTTGCCGGAATTGCTAGTTCTACATTTGAAATCCTACCCTTCAAATTCTTCCAAAAACTCAACTTAAAATACAGTCCAAGTTTACACGGCGAAAGTGCATAAAACTGGGTGAAGGGCGGATGGCATAGTGATAGTAACTCCGTCATAACGAGAACGATTCTGGTTCGAACCTGCAACGGGCTCACCCTAGCATTTAATCTTCTCGAGGTTGACAAATTGGTATCGCACTTGTTTGCACAAAAATCACTCTCTGCAATAAAACTTGGAACGCTCCATCTCGGCTATCTCAAGGCTTCAGTGAGAAATGACTCGACCAGCCTTTTACGACATTCAAGATGAAACGAAAATCCTCAAGCAGCACCCGAAGCCACATGTAAAAGCTGGAAGGGAATAGTGGACGGTGGATGCGAGAAAATTAATCAACTCTGAGAAGTGCTGGAATCCACACAGTAAGTGTGAAACCGAGTCGTGTAGAATAAAGGATTTAAAAAGTACATAGAATTAGCTCTTCATTAACACTCAATAGCGCCACATTTGAAAAAAAATTACTGGGAAAACATAGAGAAGAAAAGCGAAAATAGAAAACGAAAATTAATCTCCGGTTAACCCAGCGGTGCATAATCCCATTTCCTTCTTGGATTATTAAGTTTTCTAGTTTTCTTCTATCTCAGAGCCGGATTCAGCCGAGCCGACGATCTACATCTGGTCGCCGTCGCGAAAAAGCTTCGTTAGAGTTTGAAGGAAGTCCTGATTTCATGCTTACGTTTTCTTATGATGCGTTGCTGTTTAGACATCAAATTTAATACGTTAAATTGACTTGAACTGAGGCAAAAAATGCACCGATGTAAGAGCCTCCTTCATCACATCGCTTATGAGCTTTTTCTCGCAGCTCCGAGTCAGTTGCTCCTGAAGTGGGAAGTCGGAATAAGCTTCCGCATTGAGTACAGTGTTATTGAAAACCAATCACGTGCCTGTACTTAATACGAGTCTCTAACCTAAATAAGTGTTCTAGGTTTCTATTCTGCAAAATTTTCTTGATATCAGCTATTCTATGAACAAAATCTGTCAATACATACTGCTGCTGTTGCCGGACTTATATGAATGGAGTAGTTCAATGAGCGAGTATTTAACTCTAAGCAAAGTACAAAGATATAAACTAGCTTCTTAGCTTACAAAATTGAGCCGTTAAAAAACGTTTTCGAACTTTATTTATCGTAAAACGTTCTCTGTTTATCTACTGACAAGAATCGTTTTCCACAGTGATGAAGAAAGGATGATTTTCTCTCAAGGTAGTAATACGACTTTAGTGATGTGGAAAGAAACATTTTTTCCTTCCTTTCACTTTGTTGAGACTTTTTCCAAAATGGTAAAATTTCATCCTTAAATTCGTAGACGACTGTATTTAGCTCCTAACACCATGTTCGGCTTTTCAACGGAGGCCGTTCTTGGTCGTTCTTTGTTCTTGTTTTATGTTGTGATCTTGCAAGCATTTGATGCACTAGTATATGGGTATGCTAAATTATGTAGGTCAGTAGAAATAAGCGTTGATGTTCCCATAGTTGACCTGCGCAGATGTCATAAACATAGTGGAAATATTTTCATAAGCTCATGTTATCACAATCATAACTTTTTTATTTACTACCTCCTACATTGTTCACGAAAGGGTATTATGCGAAATCAACCACAATGATACTGAGATATCTGCAAAACTCCGGAGAGCAGGTGTCTGCGCTGGGGAGCCAAACACGCCATTACCCCTTACAGGGGCTAACGCATTCATCACCACACCATGTAAATCTTTTGTTCAGACTTTTTCTCAGATAGTTTTCTATCTTACAGTGCCATTAGCATTCACTTCCCAATTGGATTGATCTGGGGAGCCCAAATCTGCATGGAATGCAGTTAAGCTGAAGTTGCAGTCGAAATCACAATGTTAATTTAATCCCATTGACGATTGATTGCTGATGGCACTAGCAAATAAAAAACTAGCGGAGAGAAAGACGAAACCGAGGACGCGTATGGTGTGGTGGGGAAGGCGTTAGCCCCCCCGCTATGGTAATAGCGTGTTCGATCCCAACTGCAGACATTTACTGTCAAGAGTTTTGCACATACGAGTATCATCATGCTGTTAGGTTCATGGAAATTTGGCGAATTCACTGATAACAGAGAAAGTGTAACACATAGAACAAGATGTTGGCACCGCTTAGTTCGTTTAAAAGAATAGCATGAAGCATTGATCAATCACTAAGCGATGCGCCATTCATTCGACTACATTAAGCATCGTTGAAGCTGATTGAATGCGTATTTGGCCTATACAGTGACCCACGCTGGTCAATTGATGCATCGAGTCAGTGCTGTTATCCTCCCAGACAGAATTGATACCGACTGCCCATCCAAGAGGGGTAGAAGGCTTGGTAAGTCTGCGGCGCCCGCGACCCTCGTGTATTGCAGCGCGCCTCTAACCACTACGTTACATGCGCCTTTTCGTTTATTTAAAATTCAATTTTCATAGCTATTACTATTAATTTGTACCACATGATGCATTGACGCAACTTGAGAAGAATGTTAGCTAAATCTTGCAACCAAATAAATTGTTAACTCATAAGATTAGTGCTTTCTCCAGGAACACCCATTTTTCCGAAGGATCGATTGGTACAAGGTCGAAAAGCGTCAGGTTCAACCACCGTTCAAACCAAAATTAGTAGGCTTTTGAATGAAGTATTCCAATAACTTAAAATTCCACCTAACGAAAATAGCCTGTCATAAATAGTTGACCTCAATAACTACGTTGGCGAAGTATAAAGTCCTCACTCGAGGTTGTTCGCTTAGGAGTGTTAATGAATAGAAACAAATGAACAGATCTTATTGAAGAAGAAAGCGTTTAATTACGGATTGGCGTTTCGAAATATCTAGAAGTTCTAGGTGTGAAGGATTGATTGCTGGTAATGCACTATGTTCCTAATAGATATTTCTTCAGTGCTTCACTTTTGCAGACTTCACCATTACCTGTGGTTATTGTCTTTACAGTGTCTTAGAGAGTGTTGTGCATGGATCTATTCAAAACTGCTATAATTGTTAGCAAATTTCCCGTTACATTCGGCCTTGAGGCTACCAGAGGTGTGCGAAGTCAATGTCGCAATGAGAAAAGATACTTCTGGAAGATTCCCTGACTTCAATGCACTGTTTAAAGAATTTGTTATGCTATGTGTTGTTTTCTAGCAGCATGTATTAATGTGGTGAATGTTGTGTGTTTGCAGAAGAACGCCGCGTCCACAGAGAATTTCGATCCGGTGTTTCTAAATCTTCCAGTGAAGTCGACGCCAACAGACTGGCTAGTGCTAGACAATGCAAAGGACGAATTTTGCAACTTTTCTTATGTTAATCCGTATTTCACTTCCCTTCAAAATGTGCGACGTTAGTTAACTAGATAAAAAATGAAACAAGCGCTGCACTATCTAAAACACTAAGAACGAACTAACGTCGGTGTTGTAAAGGAGGAAATCTGTGGGGCAACTTTGTCCACTGATCAAAATGTATTTAAATTATTGAGTTTACGCGATGTTGTTAAAGAACTTTTATTCGGCTAACGTTTCAATGTTTTCGCCTTCATCAGGGCCGATCCAAATGGTTTAAAAAATCTTATCCACTGACCTTTGAAGAGCCTTTCACAAGTGTAAAATCTTAACATCTCAAAATAGCCTGCTGAGTCTCCATTTGGGCACCCAAAATTTAGGAATTTTTGTTATTTTGAGAAGGTGACCACACTAGTCCAAATTTTTGCTTAGTCCTTTTTAATTGCCATTTTAGCAAAATAACACATTGCATTTAAATCGAAGTTCGTAGAATTCAAACCGAATCCCAATGAAGTCGTCGTTCCCTGCACTTAGCACTTGATGTTTTAAAACCTTCATTATGCAGTGGCATTAAACAGTTATGTTTAGAATCTTTCTGGATTTCTTTTTGTTATCACATCGCTCCACGTTCTCTGAGAGAAGGAATCGCGTAAAGATGTTATTTGGCCAAGGATAATTCATATATTAACTTTTAACTTCTGTATGCTTTAATTATGCTTATCTATACCTTCATTACTTTATAAACATCTTAATGAATAATTCTGCAAATCCTTCATTCTTTTTCCATAGAATGGATATTAGGGGGTGGGAAAGCAGAGTGGGTGGTGATGGTGCCGATCAAGAAGCAAAAGCGCTGGTTGAACCTTTTCTCCAACATTCTCCCTCAATCCAAACGGGAACACGTTAACTCGGCTATCTCCAAGATTGCAAGTAGATCTGACTGAACCAACATTCTACGGCATTCATAAAAAAAGAAGAAATTCTCAAGCAGCAGCTGAAATAACATGCAATATTTTCGATTGCCTTCTTGGACGTTTATTAGGAGGAAAACGAATCGAATGCAAGTGCTGCGATCGACATATAGATTTTATGACGGCTCATGTAGAAGGAAAGATGGGATATTTAATTTACGTAAAAAGCGGTGGGATTCCCAGCGCGGTTTGTAACATAGCACAACTAAATCGCTTGCTCACATAGTTAGTTGAATAGCCTGTTCTCACCAACAGGTCAAACTTACTCACGTCTTCCATTCGTGTGCGTCTTAAGCAATCCTCGTCCATGGTAGCGGACAGCTTCGGACAAGGGTGCCGCCCGCAAAGCACATTACATGATGCAAAAATCGTTTCCAGATTCGAATGGTGATTAGCAAAGACGAAAAAGTTGTCCGCCCGCCTTGTAGATAATGGTTCTAGTTGACCCTTCTACCCGAATGTGATCCATCCTGCTCTTTCTTTCGTCCTTATGGTCGACTCTTTCATTCTGCAACAGGAATATCTGCGTTTCATTTTTGATGTATATTCTCCTGGATCTTGAAGGTGGAATATCTTCCGAAAATTTGAATTGCGAAGTCAAGTGTTGTGTGCGCTGGCTGTACTTTGCCAACTATCGTCCCAGTGTTCCTTGTGTACTACGCAGAATTTCCATGGTTGGAGTAAGAGCGCCCACGTCTATGTTGCGTAACAGAACACTGGAAGTATTAATGGTTCAAAAAGGCGTCTGAAAAGTTTAGAACCTATTAGTGGGTTGGTTATTACTATGGGAAGGACTGACGCAGCCCATGTGGCTTTTCCTTTCTGTAGTTCCGCTTTCTTGCTCTTCTCCGTGTTCATTGAGAATTCAAGCTACAAGTGGTTTATAATCTTTGAAATTAGCGAGCTATTCAGCACTTCTGTTCTCGATTGAAAAAAAAGGAAGGAAAAGAAGAAGCCTCCATTTTTTGGAATCTATTACCTAGTATGATTTACAAAAATAGAAACGTCCTGTAGTGAAATATACAAAGGTGTAAGGAATTTGGAAAAATGAAATGTCTGCGGATATGGCTAGAAAATTGCTTGTCTGTCATTACGTTCGTGGATATGCATTACAATATTCACGGTGAACTGTGCTGAGTGTTAGAAAAACTGAAGAATGGAGGGCTAGAAATACAGAGAGAGTATAGTTTGTCATCCACGATCTCATCGCTCATAAATCCAGCAAGCTCTCCAAGGAATCGTTTTTGTGGATAGCAATAAAGGTTCGTTGCTGGTATTCCTCTAATGACATCGTTTCTAGAAATTCTGGGAGAATTGTCTGTGATAACTAACTGGTTGGTAAGTTAGCAAAGTTAGCAAAATAATGTCCTGACTGCTGCAATGTCCATAGCTTGCATATTTTTTATTAAGTGAAGATCGCATAATTTTTTCTGTAAAGAAAATCCTTTCAACGTTCTCGTCTCTCGCAAATTCTTAAACCTGCTCGAAAGTTTTGAGGAAAATTTTTTTATACCTTTTTATTTTCTGCCTACTATAATTTCGCGGCAGGGTACTAAGCGAAATACAACCACAACGTTTCTGAGATATTCGCAAAACTCTGGATCGCAGGTGTCTATGGTGGGGAACGAACGCACTGTTGTCCTTTCCGGGGAGTAACGCGTTCACCACCACACCATGCGGGTCCTTCGTTTCGCCTGTCTCTCAGCTATTTCTATCGATCTTTGCCACAGCAATCACCCGTCAACGGGAGCGGGATAGAATTGACATGTTTGCTGTGGCAATGATCGATAGAAATAGCTGAGAGACAGGCGAAGCAGAGTACCCGCATGGTGTGGTGGTGAACGCGTTACTCCCCGGAAAGGACAACAATGCGTTCGTTCCCCACCATAGACACCTGCGATCCAGAGTTTTGCGAATATCTCAGCAACGTTGTGGTTGTATTTCGCTTAGTACCCTGCCGCGAAATTATAGTAGGCAGAAAATAAAAAGGTATAACATTGTGATTCCAACTACAGCAGCAGCTTAACTGGGTTCTATGCCGATTTGGCGCCCCAGATCAATCCCGCTGACGGGTGATTGCTGTGGCAAAGTTCGATAGAAATAGCTGAGAGACAGGCGAAGCAGAGTACCCGCATGGTGTGGTGGTGAACGCGTTACTCCCCGGAAAGGACAATAGAGCGTTCGTTCCCCACCGTAGACACCTGCGGTCCAGAGTTTTGAAAATTTTTTTCTACATGCATGAAAAGGTGGTGTGTATATATATACATTTTCACGTTTTGTTTAGATACATATATCTATTTGATCTTGTTCGATGCAACCGCTTCTATGTCTACTTATTCATAAACATATATAAAGGAAAATTAGGCAAAATTCCCTATATATCGACTAAATTTTGCAGAAGTCCCCGGATGACGTGTCGAACTTCGACTCAGAATTCACTCACGAAATACCAAAGCTGACGCCGATTGATCGTCTCTTCCTCGTGAATCTAAATCAGACCGAGTTCGAGGGATTCTCTTATGTAAATCCGGAGTATGTACAAGAAATTTAGTTTCACAGCTGTGCTCTAATGTCTCCCATATTCGAAAATTTTTCATTTCTTGATTCTCCAAAACTACAGACTAAAATAACATTTGTTGAAGGATGTTACTAAGAGAAATGTTTATATACGCACTACAAAATCGTGTAACACATCCACAGCTATTATACAACGCAAGGAGCTTCAGTCAAAATACATCGCCATTTTCGCACTCGTTTATTTATATCTACAATTTTGATTAAATTATAATAGTTGTCCTTGTTCACATTTATTCTACAACCTAATATAATGTTGCAAAGAAAACCTTTTTTAAAGTCCTCTTAAATTTCACCTCAAAGCCACTGTTTATCATGTAATGAGTTAGAACAGGAATAAAATTGAAAGCGAGTGGAACATAATATGCAGCAACTGCCACGACCGACTTTCTATTAACCTCGGCATTGATCAAGTGATTTTGCTCGTATTTTTGTTGAGCAAACGCGAGGTGTTATTATTCTTTGTTCACGATTAAGCTGACGTTTCGGCGAATTTCGCCTTCTTCAGAGCCTGGAAAGGTCAAGTAGATAGCAACTCACTCGGCCAGACGCCTCCATAACCAAACAAAGAAACTCCAAACCAAGATTTCAATCACTTTGAACACAGCTTTGCACACTCACCGCTTTCTATGAGGTCTCCACTAAGTATGTCACGTAGAGACCAACCGCACAGAAATCACGTGGAAGTATAATGTGCCCCTCACATCAGAAAAGCAGTTTTATATACTGCCCTATATCACGCGTGATAATGAGGCATTCTTCCCTGCGGTTCATTTTCGGATTTCTGGAATTAATCCAGAGTGCCTCGAGAGTTTTTTGCGCCTGTGTTCTTGATTCGCGTGCGAGGATCGTGACACATACTTCGAAGTCGTCCCCGTTATGGCTCTGGGTCCTGTGCGTGCCTAGCGGGGTATTTGGTCTATTTTTGCCGGCTAGGTGTTCTTTCATGCGGACACAGAGGGG
>UYYA01000704.1:0-37071 GCA_900624975.1 Angiostrongylus costaricensis | reverse complement strand
AAAAAAAAAAATTGAAGATTTACTGGCGCCCGCTCGAGTCACTCGACGATCAACGGGACTACAGGTGTTACAGGTATTTACGTACAAGCTGACGTTTCGGGGGATTTCGCCTTCTTCAGAGCCTGGAAAGGTCAAGTTAACCGCAGTCTACACGGCCAAACACCTCCATAACCAAACAGAGAGAATACTGAGCCAAAATTCCAATCACACTGAACACGGAGTCTTTGAGCACTCATCGCTTTCTACTGGGAGTTCTGGTTCAGCAATTTCTCTGTTTGGTTATGGAGGTGTTTGGTCGTGTAGGTTGCTGTCAACTTGACCCCTCCAAAGTCTGAGGAAAGCGAAATACGCCGAAACGTCAGCTTGTACATAAATAAAGAAATAAAATAACATTTCATGTTTGCTAAACATTCTAAACACCACCAAAAATAATCAAATGTGCGGGATAATCTGATGACCAATCTCACTGCATTTAGCGATGCAAAGACCTCTCACGCAAAATATCAACTTTCATTGCTTATATCTCGCCATTGCGAATCCATCTATGATAATTCGATGCTCTTCTTCAATAAGCATACATGAGGTTGGTATTATAAAATTTATTAGGATACAAAAGCTGACGTTTCCGCAGTTTCGCCTTCTTCAGAGCCGTCTATTCGTTGTAGGTACTTCAATTAGGATTCAGCGAGATGACACAAGCACAGTACTCGCCAATGTATTACCCTGTGCAGCTGCTATCCACAAATTAAATGAAATACTTACAACGAATGAACGGCTCTGAAGACGAAACCGCCGAAACGTCGACTGTTGTATTCTAACAAATTCCATACTGCTAACCTCGCGTCAGCTTATTGAAAAAAAAACGTCGAATTATTAATCAACGCCGAGGCTAATAGAAAGGCGGTCTTGGAAACTGATACATGAAGTGCCATCCGTGATAATTTCAGGCACTATGTGGTAAATACAAAAGCCATCATATACTGGAAGAGGTCCGTGATTACTTCGCGGAAGGAGTCATTCACGCTGCTCACGTTCTTCGAAAGAATGGGAAAAAAGATCGATGTAGAAGGAAGATTCGTACGCGTCCATTTATGCCCACATCAGAAACATTAAGTATCATTTCACTTCACATGTGAACACATGCTCATCCTCTTCACATCGTCATGAATTTTTATTCTCCATGTTGAGACTAACAAAGTATCAATAGAACTAATGCAAGTATATATTTCAATAATAGACAACTATCACAAAATAAAGGCGATAACGACGAATCCCATCACAATGGAATTTCCAATCCACAACCCAAAGGTAGAATTTCATCATTGAAATATGAAACACAGAAAGTCGTGGAAATTTCAAATGGGATATGAAAAGTACGCAGAAAGAATACCTCATGATTAACCCACGTTTTACAATGAGCTAAGTAAACATTGAGAATGATGTAAGAAAAACTGGAGCGCAAATTTGCGCTGTCGTTGCGAAAACGCCAAACCGAAAATAACACTCTTTCTGGCTAAAAGTAAGTAAAGCAAACAAGAGCAATGGATAAACATTCAAGCAGATCTACGACAGTTCGAACAACGACGAGTGACTGTGCACGGAAGGCAGCAAAGGAAAACAAGGCCAAGAGGGAAGGTGAAAATTGTAAGCAGTATAAGACATAACATGCAGCACATATCCGTCTCCTTCGTTATCACGCCAACATGCTGAAAATACTACGAAACAGTGATACCATGAAGAAAAAGCAGAATACAACGATAAATTGGAGCTAAATGGCGAGTCGAAATCTATTTTCAGCAAGTTTCAAACGAATAAAAACATTAGTCAAACGCACGCAGTGAGGACAATTGAATCCACTCGAAACTGAAACCACAACCTGAGTGGGTGGTACTACTTGCGGCTGCGGAGCCTGAGGAATTCCTAAAACACTTCAATCTGTATAATTTACACAGACATCTGGGCTGTCAGCGGATTTGAAAGAATGACGGTATTTCACCCTATAAATCTTTAAAGCACTAACAAACTCCATACATGGTTAACAAATTCGAACCGATGTCTGTTTTTTCTCTAACTAGAGGCATTTTTTTAATAACTCAATTGTATGAGAACCCTAAGACTTGACAAATTTGTGGGAACATTCAGACCTTAAAGTAGGCATCCTTTCCCTAAAATAACAAATTAATGCAAAAATAAGGCGCATTTCGTCACTACGAAATTTTGAAATGCATGTTCCAGTGATTATTTCATTTCTATATTAAAGCAGAAAATTTCTTTCTTTTTTTAAGACATAGAAAAACTTTAGAAAAAACTTTCTCAAGGCTGAATTATTACCCAGTTTTCTACGCAATACTTCCCTGAAGCTTACCGGCAACAATTTTGAATCGCTTCAAATGATTGCTCAATTTGTGAAGATCGCGTCGCTTTCTTTCACCCTTTCAACATTGACGTTAAACAACGGCATGGGCAGGATACATAATACGTACGAGCGACAAGCGATAGGACAAAGCCGTTAGCAAGTCAAATCTCGGGATTTCAAAGGCACAACAGGATGAAACCGAGTCTCCAGAACGCACCTCTCTCTTTTGCCTGGGTTCAATGCCGATTTTGGTTCCCCAGATCAATCCCGTTGACGGGTGATTGCCAATGGCAAAAGATCGATAGAACTAGCTGAGAGACAGGCAAAACGAAGGACCTAGATGGTGTGGTGGTGAAGTGCGCTATTCCCCGAAAAGGACAGTAGCGCGCGTTCGTTCCCCACCGCATACGCCTGCGGTCCGGAGTTTTGCAAATATCCCAGCATTATATACGAGTTATATTTCGCAACATACCCTATCATTAAAAGAAAGAAAAGGCAGTAAATAAAGGGTTAAGATTGTGTATTTCTATTTATTTATTTTATTTTATTTGATCCGTCTTCACGTCTACTGTGCGGAACCCAGCACTTCTCACATTCGATTCGTTTCCTCGCAACCATTGTCCATGAAGATCTTCCATCTTTTAAGCGTAACTTCGGTTGCTGCTTGAGGATTTTCATTTTATCTTAAATGTCGTAGAAAGCTGGCCGAGCAATTCTCTCTTGAGTCCTGAGATAGCCGGACTGGAGCATTCCCAATTGGATTGCAAAGAATGATTTTTCTCCTAGACAAATCCTGTACCAATTTCCCGATCCATTGATATCAATCGCATTGAAAACAGAGTGGATTCTTCGCCCACTCAACGCTTTCCATAATTTTTCCACTGAGTATTTCATATGGAGACCAACTAGAGTCCACATGGAAGTTTAATGTGTCTCTCAAATTAAAACTTCAGTCTGTAAAACTCCAGAAGCAAAATAAATAAATTCCAAGAAACTTAAAAGGAACCACAAGGAGGAATACCTCGCAATCACTTGTGATCTGCCGCAGTTTTTAAGACATACTTTAATGTGAGAGAAGGACATTATGCTTTTATCTTGAACTCAGTGCGGTTGGTCTCCAGTTGACATACTAAGCAAAAGACTCATAGATAGTGGTCAGTGTGTGAAGAAGCCGCTGTATTTTCAATGAGATTGAAATTTCGGTTAAGTATTTTTTCTGTTTGGTTATAGAGCTGTTTAGCCGAGTAGAATGCAGCTAACTTGACAGGCTCTGGAAAGGATGAGATATCCCGGAACATCAGGTTTACCGTCAATAAAGAATTGAGTAACACCTCGCGTTTGCTCATCGCGAACAGGCAGAATCAGTGTCACGAAATCGGTGAAACCCTGGACAAACTGCACAGATGTGCACCACCATGGTAGAAGGATATGATTAGATTTTCATGCAAAATTCTAGAAATCATTCCACACAAAATAACGGTAGAATAAGGTGGACCACGAAACCCACTAACGAAATATCACCTTTCTAAATTCACCTCAATTACAATTAATATCTGAGAACATCTTCAACAAAACAGCTCTTGAAAATGTTTTCGAATCATTCATTTCCAGAACTTTATAATTTTACGTCACTGAGTTAAGCAAATCTATACCTTGTTAAAAATTCTAAAACATAAAGACTTTAATAGTTCTACATTGATTAATAAACTTGTGTGAAACATGACATGATTCAAAGTTGATGCTGTGGAACCGCATTTACTTTTGCCCCAAGAAAGCATTATGTTAACTTTAAACTTGTTTAAAATTTAATTTGTTGGAAAAAAGAAAACTCGGGATATTAAAGTTCTTCGCGCTAATGTGTCGGGAGTGAAGATTTTCCTGATCGGTGAAACCTAGCTTACTCTTTGAGATACCAGCCTTACTATGCCAAAGGCGAAGAAAAATTGGCGAAATGAGGATAATTATAGCTTCAATGTGTTATAATAATGAAGACTTCATTTTGTTAGTAAAATCACGTCAATTCAAATACGCTTTGTTTTAACCAATTAAGTGCGCTATGAGCTGTTTGTTTAAAGTTGAAAGGCCTACATACTTCTGATCATGCATGAGTCATCTACGATTCCTACGGACGTTAAAAGTGCTAAATTCAGTTCTTGGGAAGAATACCCAAAGAAGACGAATTCTATACATTGATATAAAACTATGGTTTGTATACACAACGGTGTGCATTCTATACAACCATTCGTGTCGAATCAATTGGCCGGTATGTGCTATATAGAGGTCACTTTCTTTAGATTGTTCTATTTTTCCGCATAGAACTCTTTCCCTAAAATTATTGCAAACCGTCAACAGTTAATTCAGCACAGATGTAGTGTTGAGCGCCAACAGGGAAAAGCTCATTTGTGCGCTTGGAAGTACTCAACTTTTCTTCGAACAGGTTGTAATCTGACAGGAAATTAGTTGTTATTGCAATCCTAATCACTACAATTAACTGCCATTCCTGTATGTAATGTGCGGACACAGAAAATTCCGAGACAGACACAGCATAAGTTGCAAAACACTTTCAAATGATGACAGCACACTTTTTACGATGGACCAAAGTGATATGTAGTAAATAATAATAAAGATATTATAACACCTATACAGCACTACGGAAAACTCTCGCTTATAGTAGTGTTCTGTTCTTAACCACCCAAATTCTCCAACTGTCCAAGAATTATCGTTTAAACCAAATAACCCGTCAAAAAAACCAACAGTAAATAAAGGTAGGCGTAATCTTAAGCGGCAGGTCCACTAAATCCCGTGCATCGTCCATGTGTTAAAATACGCAATACAAAACATTGTACTATGAGACTCACCAGCCGTACTAGTAGCGTTGTAGACAGGAACTTGACCGGCCTGAATGGGAAAGGTAGGCTTTGGTGGATAACCAGCATAACCAGTGGATGGAGCAGGCATGGGTGTCATTCCACTACTTGGATATGGTGTGGTAGGACAATTCATTGCCATCTGATACGATGGAGGTGGCACGTCGTAAGGTGTGGAGTCCTTCAAATAGGTAATATATCAATTTTGAACAATTTGAAACATTTTAACAAATTCAGCGTTACGTACTTGCACAGTTCCACGGTATGCCTGATTGAAGTTAGCACTTACTCCTTGTGATGGCTCATTACTTCTCAAGTCAGATGGTTCCACATTGCTGTAATTGAGTATAGAGTATAAGTTATCAGGACTCAGGCCTTCTGAATATTCACTTCACCATCAACAAAGAACTTCCAGCAAACTCAAACGTATTACATATTCTAAAGCATTCTTGGTCATGACAATCAATCGTGAAACAAAGGCAAAAAATTAGTGATATAGTATATGCGAGCGACTGCACGCAAGAAAGCTCTCATAATTCACGATGTAGATAGAGAAGATGAGAAGATAAGATGAAAAGTAAAGTTCTACTGCATATGATAAGAAGATTAGCTATTATGTTATCTTCTATGAAATCTCTGAAAAAAGACCAAGGATATGTCATCAAATAGAATTCAGCTTCTTACATCGTCCTCGAGCAGCCGCTCAATTTTCTAGTCCCACTTTCGAAGGTTTAAATATTGTAATGCATCAATTGGTAGAGCAAATAATCGAAGGAATCTACCGAGGCAAACCTTCTCTGTGATCTATATTATGGAGGAGATCTGAAAACGCCTTATCTACGCTACGTCAAGATTAATCACCTGTATCTCCTGGAGTCTCGCCGACCGTCGAGTGACTCGAGTAAACGCCAATAAACCTTCCATTTTTCCCTGTTTCGCGCAAGAGCAGTCCTGTCGGTTCTCCTCGCTCTAGGGACTCGTTAAGCATCATGCCTTTCTTCTAGGCTTTTAGCGAAGAACTACGACCACTCCGTGGGTGGTCTTCCTGTAGTACATTCGATATCTTGAGGAATCCAGTCACTAACGGCTCTTTTTCATCGGTTGTCGTTCATACGAATTACGTGTCCGGTCCACCTTATCTTCGACAGCTTGGCGTATAGAACGACACCTTTGATTTTTGATCATTCACGCAGGTCGGAGCCTAGAATCCCTCCCCTTACTTGTGTGACATACAATGCTCCTTGCATCGTCCCTTCGACTGCGCGTTCGACAACGTTGAGTGACCTTTCATCCTGCTTACGCAGCGACCAAGTTTGTGACGCATACGTTAGGGCAGGAAGTAATGTTGACTCGAAAAGGTGGGCACGGAGTCGGGTGTTCTTTGTTTTCTTCACTACATCCTCGATGCCCTTGAAAGCATCCCTAAGCCGCTCGTTTCCTTCTTCTCATCTCTGGAGCTAGGTCCTTCATCATATTGATTTCCCAACCTAGATAAACATAACTGGAGCATTCGGAGATATTGTTTCCGTTGAGGGGCGTGAATTTCCGTGAATGGTGCGTGCGAAACCAACCTGTTTCTCATGAACATCGTTTTTGTGAGATTTAGTCTAAGACCAATCTTTACACAGGCTCTATCAAAGTGGGCAAGCATACAATTTGCTTGGCTAATGTTTGGTGTTATAAGGACGACGTTATTTACATAGCGAAGATGGTGTAACTGCCGACCGTCGATTTTCACTCCCATATTATCCCATTCCAATGTTCTCATGGCGTTCTAGAGGGTGGCGGTAAATAATTCTAGCGAGATGGTATCGCCTTGCCTAACTCCTCTTTTGACGTCAATGTTAATATCGCTGTAGAATAGTGATATCTTGTTTTTTTTGTAAATTTTTTTTTGTACAGCTCACGAAGAATCTTTATATACTGAGTAGGGACCTCTTGACTATCAAGGACTTCCAAGGCCGCTTCTTTCTCAACTGAATCAAAAGCTTTCTTTAAATCGATGAAAGTGAGACAGAGCAGTATTTCAAGCTCTCGCAATACTTCAGTGAGTGACTCGTTGAAGTGAAGACTAAGTAAGCACAAATTGCTCCAACCAGCGATCCACCGCCCCAGCACCTCGCATCTGGATACTCTCGCCCACAATGTCATGGGTTTAGAGAGCTAGTGATAGAGGATCAAATCTAGGATTATGCATAATATCAATGAAACTAAATTTAAAAAAACCTTCGTGAAAGTACGAATGCATTAAATTTAATTTCAGCGCTCTGTAAGCGTCAAAAAGCAGGGAGACTGACATATGTCGTTTGAATGATAGGACTCTTGTTATCCATGGAAAAAAGACGCTGTCACAAAATGTTGTCCTTCCCTGAACTAATTATCTCGTCAAATCGTACAAGATCCTTTCCTCTCGTTTGATTATCAGTTTCTAAATACAGTCAGCATTCCCAATAACTACTCATCGACCAGAGCAGCTGACACGGTAACACAACACACATGATAACGGGTGAATTCGACTTAAGCTTCAGCTCTAACTGAGTTCAATGTCGGTTAGTGCTCCCACATCATTCCCGTTAAGAGATGATTGCTGATGGCACTATTAAGCTAAAAACTAGCTCAGAGAAATTCAAAGTAAGAACATCAGCGGTGCAGTGCAAAACGCGTGAGACTCCGGAAACGGCAATCGCGGATTCGAAGCTCACCTAGCAATCCGAGTTTTGCCCATATCCTAGCATCATTGCACACATGAGATCACTATTACCACCTCCGATATGGAATTGATACCGCAAGTTCTACGCTAACCATTTCTGTTCCACAAATCCTATTTCGGATCACAAAGTGCTAGTTGGAGAAAATCCGTCCGGAATTCTATTGTCTGAAGTTCGAGTTCCAATAGCGAGCTTGCAACCCATAACAAGAACCACCCGTAATACCGCACCCGACATCAATAAAGTGGGAAGCCACTAATACGCGTACTTTTCGCAACCCATATGAGAGCCTTCAAAAGAAAAAATTCCGACAGTTGGAGGAGTTCGTGTATTGTCATCCTGCCAAAGAAGGATGACTTTCGTAAGCATTGTCCGATGTGCTTGCTAAGTGTGTTCTCTAAGGTGTTCGCAAAAATTACCGTGAGTTTCATCGTAAAAGAACGAAAGCAGTTTTTCCACCACCACTTAGCAATCGCATAGGACAAGTTGGTTCAGCAAGCTTTAGAATCTTGCCAAAGTTATTTTCGACGCCACTTCCGAAGTCGGTTGACTACGACGCAAAGGACTCAGGCCATAGAAACTTGGAATGGTTCACAGAAAACTCTGTGAGCCATCAACAAACAGCATGAACGATGTTCTCTGAAAGGTAGGCACACAAACGATTAGATGAGGTGAAAAGTTTCGATCCCCAAAGACTTCTCCATATTCGACACCCATGAGGTTAAATATCGAGACGCCACATATATGGCTTCGTCATACAATAGCAACAAACGACAAATAAACGAAAACAACTGAAAAGAAGACTCCACGAAGATGTAAGCACCTGCGACGACCGTCAAACAATAGGCGGAACTATTTCTAATCAAAATGAGTCAGATTCGCAGCTGCGAATACAGTGGCAGCGACGCCGTTCAATACGATCAATGCAACGATTAGACCCCGTCCCACCCTCATGAAGCCTCTCAATCCATCAGGAAATTGGTACCAAACTAGTGCGCGACCCTGCTGGCCTTTCTCCACCTCATAAAAGATGTACGACTCATTTGATGATCCTGGACAATCCTGGAATGGTCCGACCAGCATTTCAGTGAGAATCCACATGACCAGCAACAAATCCTAAAACAGTAGCGGAGCTCACAAATACGAACACCTTCATGGATAACTAATCCGACGAAACGAGTCCAATACAAAAAGTTCTGTGGCCTGCACAACCCGTGATGTCGGATAGTACAAAAAAAATTAGCAATGGCTAGCTATACACACTAATGAATAAAAGACAGCAATAAATTGCAAACAATAGGAACTCGGCATAATAGTAACCGCTAAGAACGACAAAAATTATAATAACAATACACAATCACAGTGATAATTAATTTAATGGAAAATAATATTGATTGGTGGGAGTAATAACAGCAACAATAAAAAGAATAATGAAAAGAAACGGTGATGATAATAATGATACTAACAAAAAAATAGTGGTAAATAAAAGGATACAACTCTAACCGCTGATCAATCCCTGAGGGATGTGCCATGCAGTCGACTTCACTAAACATCGCTTGACGTGAATGAATACATATTTAGCCTTTACAATGACTCGCGGTGGCTTACCGATGAACCGAATCAGAGCTGCTGTACTCCCAGACAAGTATGGTAACAATCTGCCGACCTCGGAAGGATGGAAGGCTTGGTGAGACACAGGCACGGGGATGGATCCCATGGTTGCATCGCGGGGCGCCTCAGACCACTGGGCTACACGCGCCATAATGGAATAATAGTAATAATGATAACAGCGATGGTGGTAATAACAATGATAATACTTACTTACTTGGATGGCCTAATTTCACCGACTGTGCGGGTCCCAGCATAACTTCCACTTTTCGTAGTTTTGCTGGCTTATCCAATATGGTTCCCTGGAGTTCCGAGGTCAGCCTCAAAGTCTGCCGAGGTCCTCACTATCACAGGCAGTCGCCACCCTTGTGAATCAGAGGGAGATTTTCCACCATGTGACTTTGATACCAAGACAGTGAGTCCTGGAAATGGTTAGCTCTTACCTGAATTTCCTGATGGCAACGTCGGACTCCTTCTCAGCTTGGGAGACCCTGGTGAAGTGATGAATCACCCAGCTGTACAACCCAGGAACACCTCACGGTAACGATGAGGCGGTAAACTAATAATAGTAGTAGTAACAATAATAATAATAATAATAATAATAATTATTATTATTATAATGATAATAATAATAACAGTAATAATAATGATGATAGTAATGATAGTGATAATGATAATAACAACGGTAATAATGACAGTAGCTAACCGCGATATAGTAGACAACAATATTTAATAACAAACGACAAAAACTACATGTAGTAGGTTGAATGCGAAACACTGTAATGAGAACGAATGTGGCCAAAGTTACCTCAAATGTAGACTTAGAACGAACCTCATTGTTTGCCGTTCTTCACGCAAAATTGGCGGAGCCGAAGGAGCTCCTTCCGTAGAAGCATGTGGCATAGAATTCTTCTCGTTTAACATAACGATCTAAAGACAGACAATAAAGAAAAAACGTAAGACTGGCTGATCAACGGTAACACGATGAAACGGTAACAACGTTACTAGTTCCCATTACAAAACCCATTGCAAAGTTGTTTATACGCAACAATATATAAGAAACATCACCAAATTATACATTCAGGGGTAAATTGAAAGTAAACGAATCTCAAGAATACCTCTGTTTGCAGTCAACAATCAAACGATGTGAGGCTAACAAACTAAAATACAGCTAGCTAAGATATCAAAACATACCCTACACGCTAGGAAGGAACTGAATATATTGATTGGCACCGTGTAAACATCAACAAATACATCAAACCAAGGCTAAAAACAATAAACAAGCCTTCGATCGATGTGTCTCTTTCTAGGACCTGCAAGGAATTTTAACTATCGTAGACCATTCAAGGCAAAACAAACAAAAAAACCGTAATGGTGAACTACACTTTTTTTTCTTTTACCAAACTTGCTGCTTAAACTTCGAAAACGAAATCTCGCGCAAAGTTTATAAATATGGCCTTAGGCTTCGAACTATAAAGATTAAGAAGTGATTAAAGAAATGTGACATAACCAAAAACCACTGACCACAACACTGCATACCTACAAAAATATACCTACCGTATGCTACAAAAGTACAACAAAAGAATGAGAACAGGTGAAACGAGAGCTCAATTCCATCACAACTCAAAGACATACGATGAGCCAAGGAAAGTAGTTAGCGCACAGAAAGATGCCGGTGTTCACTGGCCCACTAAATCAAACTGATGTAATTTCTCTCAGCACAACTTAACTTCTCACTTATGGCCATATTTAACCGTAAAAGCTAAAAGGATTAAGCTCTCAGCGATGATGAATCCCTGAAAGATGCGCCATCCATTCTAATCCATTCGTAGCACCATAGAGTTCATATTTGACCTTCACAATAACTCGCGGTGGGCCACCGATGTATCAAACCAACCCTACTATCCTCCCAAAGAAGCCTGGCACTTATCTGCCAACCCTGAAGAGATGGAAGGCTTTGTGAGCCTGGAGCGCGGGGATCATCCCATATGTATTGCGGGGTGCCTCCTACCACTACGCCAACATCAAATCATACCTTTATAATTAACTAGGTGAGCGTCCTGGACTAGTTAACAGTTTGTATACGATGTGCTGAAAATCACAATCAATCGACATTTGAACGAAAAGAAAAACAAACTACAAGAATATCAAATAGAATAAAATTACATCTCATTGGAATTTGTAATGGCATGTCGTCTGCTACTGTAACAACGTGTAGTTCGTCACGAAACATGTAACGAACATGCAACATTTTCGCTTCTCCGGGACAAGGATCATAAAATCCCGGTAGCTGACTCTAGAATATAAATTTTCGAAGTCAACATCAATTCCGTACTATGAGAGAATCCAAACGTACTTTCACCGAATAAATCCTTAGTTGTGAATCATTAACCATGGCTTGAAGAGGGATCGTAACATCAATAGTCTTGTCACCAGCTAGAATATATGAAGACGAACCAGTCAACTCACATTGCCCGTACCTATAGATCTAATCTTCAGTTACATCTAACTATGTCAGTTTTTACTGCCAGTGATAAATAAATGGAAAGTCGAACGTGCAGTATATGACCGCGTAAACTGGAAACCAAATCACATCCAGTCTAAGGTAAAGGATAAAGGACAAAGCTCTCGGCTTTGATCAATCCCTGAGGGATGCGTCATGCATTCAACTTCATTAAGCATCTTTTGGAGGTGACTGAACGCATATCTGGCCTTTACAGACTCATGGCCGCGGTGGTCGGGATAAATCAACGTCGAGTGCTTTATCCTTCCAATCCAAAGTAGTTATAAAAATGTACAAACGCTTAAGTAGACCGGTTGCATGTATTAATTTAATTGCAGAAAACAAATTGAACTACTTTCGCGTTAAATCATAAGACAACTGCAGAACCCGAAGTAGAAAGTTTACCACTTTTCCGCCAAATTCCAGCGCCTGAGATAATTTAGTTGAAGCAAAAAATCTCACAATGAATATATTTGCGCTAACAGTGAACACAAAATGTGAGAAAGTTTCCAAAACTTTTTTGTTCGTGCCACTAACAAAACGGACATGTTGACCCTTTATTTGCTGCTTACTACAATTTTCCACGGCAGGGTATTATGTGAAATACAACCTAAATGATGCTAGGATTTCGATGAGATTAAAATGAATGAAAAAGAAAAAGTTAACACTGTCATTTCGATTATAGCCTCAGTTTAACTGATTCAATGCCGATTTGCGCCACCCATATCAATCCCGCCAACGGGTGACTGTTGACGGCACCGTTAGGCAGGAAACTAGCTGAGAGAAACGCAAAATAAGGGTCTCAGTGGTGCAGTATGTAACACACGAGCACCTGGAAAGGGCAGTCGCGTTTCGATCTGCCTTGGGATCCAAGTCTTGCGAAGATGAATACGATTAAAAAGTTATTACCTCCCTTCCAAAATCACTATCCCGAATTTTTGTTGCTCTTCACGACGAATACGATCAGCAGTTGGGCGCATCAAATTGACTATTCGTCCAGACTCTTCTTGTTTAACTGTATCAACCTAAAGTACAAGGTTCCGATGTGGTAAAACATCACAAACGAAAACCGATGTGTATCTCACGAAAATCATCCGAAATAACTTACAGTCTAGTTCATTAGACAGATTTCACACCTTTACTTTACTGAACAATGGAAACCTTACAATAGCCAACAGCAAGGTTTATGTATGAGAAAACTAGAAGACATACCTCACGATCACGACTATGATCATCAAACAGTGCCGCAAAACCGTCCCACCACCTCCTAAGCAACACCTGAATTTTGTTTTAATGCAAGAAAAATAAAATCCAGTTTTCGTACTGAAAGTACAATGACGCAGAATGCTAATTACCTTCGTAGTAAGATGAAATAAAACTAGAGGCACAGCAATACCATAAATAGTGCTCCTTGCTAGGGCTTCACGATCGTCACATAGCACCAACTGCCATTCAAAAGATGACTGACCGACCTTCAACCTTGAAACTTGATGATAAGCTCAGAGTAAGGAGTCATCACAGTTCTTGCACTTTATTGCTTAACCTCTGCAATAGACAGATCAACCGCAGTTTTCGCATTTACAAGAGTATTTTCCGTGTTTGGGGCACATGTAACGCAGTGGTCCGACGCCTCCTGCAATACACATAGGATCGATCCCCACGACCCAGGCTCACAAAGCCCTCCATCCCACCGAGGCTGCCAAATTGGTACCAGACCTGCCTGCCACGATAACAGCATTGACTTGATACGTCGGTAGGCCACCCCGAGCCATTGTAAAGACCAGATATGCACTCAAGCACTTTAAATGATGCTTAATGAAGTCGAAAGTACGGCGCATCCCTCAGGGATTGATCAACGCCGACAGCTTCTTCCTTTTTATCCATTATTTTTCGTGAGTTTCTTAACCTCAAAATAAAGTCACTCACTTGAATTTAGCGGAAAACATGCACGATGGAAAAGAGAAATTAACAGCGCATCCAATGCGTGAAAACCTTGATAGTCGTCTTTCAAAATGCAGAGATGGCGTTACTCCTGAATATAAATTTATAGAAAATTGTTTCACAACTGAGCCGTAATGACGAATAATAATGTAACCAAGACAAATGCTTGAAAGGAAGTAACGCCAACCAACCAAACATCGAAAGTTGTACAGAACTTTCTGTGAAAGCGTCATGCTCGGGATTCCGAATATAGTGCATCAAACGAATATTTGAATTTGTTGGCGATAACTGAACGGAAAAAGAAGTAATGGAAAACAGCGACCACAGTGATAACAACGATTAACCCACTGTGAGATTCATGACAGCTTTTGGTTGATTATTTTCAGTATGCACAAGCGTTGTTGTGATGGAACTTTGAACGGGAGTCAAATTTAGCACAATACTTCCTTGCCAACGAACACGCAGCCTCATCGAATATACTAAGACACAATATGCAATATGAATAAAGTTTACTTTACAAGGAATAGAGGTAAAAAATAAGCTTTACATACCTAAACCAAACACTTCCATTAACTAAGACCATGCATCCACGGGTAAAGCCCCGCCCCCTCGAACTTAGTCCCGGCATCGCAGGGCACCCCGAGCTCCGAGGCCAAACCCATGGCTTGTGGGAAACCCAAACACTCAGACAGCCCTCCCAACTTTCTCGATAGACAAAAACATACATTCCCAAAAACAAAGGAAGCAAAAATAAAATAACAACACAAAAATAGGAAGAATAAGATAATACAAACTCAAGGTCAAAGCAGGTACAAAAGATTCCTGCATTGGGAAATACTGCAACGACGGCTGGATAACAATGGCAGCTCGAGTGTAAAGGCTTCGGGCAACACGACAAGATAGATTTAGTGCATCACCAGATGCAGTAAAAGTATTCTAAATTACACTACAGCACCTTCGAACAAACACTGGACAAACATCAGGAAAGAAGATAACCTCTAAATGGTACTGCCCGGCACTTTTCTTCCATATAAGCGAAACGTTTCCATCCCCTCTCCCATTGCCAGTTTTAACACGTCCTGTGAGACCTATTCGACTTGTTGCTGTCATAGCACAGTCTACCGCTTGAGTAATTGATATCCCAATTAACTGCGGAGGATATCTCAAAAATCTAGTTTTTCAAAAAAATGGCTAAAATATGAATATAAGCACACGTTGACAAAACAATCTTTCAAGTGCGTAATGAACTTTAAAAACGTTCACACCTATCACTTGGTTCCTCAAAGAACAGACCGGCAAACGATGTCTTCACGATGAATCCACTCTGAACTGTTGGATGAATAGGTGAAATAGACTCATGTTAAGAAATCAGAAAAACTTACAGATGGATGCACCCTTTGCATCATCAATTCTTGTTCTTTCAATCGTTTCAGAAAATCGTACTCTCGTCTAATATTTTCAGGATTGGATGACTTTGATACGAGATCCCATCCTTGGGTGTCAAGACCCTGCACACCAAGAGCATCGTATATAGCACGCTTTTTCGGATCAATGAGGGCTAAACAATAAAGGGCTAAACACCAGATCCAAATGTACAAAGACACTTCTCTACGAAATGAGTCACGCACATCGCAGTTATAGTCACTGTCTGGAAAAACAATAGGTTTCAAACCGACCGTCATTTAACCCCAACAGTAATAATCAATAGTTTCTTGGACTGTTAAGTTAACACGGGGGTTGATGAACAGATCTATTCGGCTAACGCTACGACGACTTCCTCTTCATCTGATGAAGACCAAGATGTCGAAACACCAGCCGAACAAATCTATTTATGCTCTCTGGACGGCATTACAGAACACTTCAGTCGTCCAATCATTCAAGACAAAAAATGGTCCAAATTTGCAAGTGTACATTACAAGACACACTTTCATGGGCTCGTCGGAGTTGAACGAAAATCTTCTCGGCTTCTTTCCTATCCTCTTCTTCAGAATGGCGATCAGGATGGAAGATTAGGCAACGTTTACGATATGCTTTGTTTATTTCGTCCTCTGTTGCCTATAAATATGGCGAAGCTTAAACAAAGCATCCAACGATGACCATAAAGGAGAATATATAGAGTGACACGAATGACACTGTCAACACCTCGTCTCTGCTTAGCGATCAGATTTCAAAAAAGAAACTAAGAAAAAGATTCCAGGTTAACGAACCAGTGTATGTTTACTACATAGAGGCGCGTGTATCGTACTGATTGCTGGCGCCCACCAATAAACATGGAGTCGATCTCCACGCCCCAAGGTCACCAAGCCCTCCATCCCTCCGATGTTGGAAAATTGGTACCAGACTTGTCTGGGAGAATAGCAGCACTCACTTGATACATTAATATGCTACCGCGAGTCATTGTAAAGGCCAAATACGCATTCAATCACCTCCAACGACGCTTAATGAAGTACAATGCATAGCGCATCCTTCAGGGATTGATCAAGGCCGAAAACTTCAGCCTTTATCCTTTTATTATGCTTCCCACATATACTTCTTAGCCTCTAGAGAAGGAGAATAGCCTTATAATCAACGAGAAAAAAGCTTACATTTTTTGGCACATTTAATATGGCATAAAAGTCAATATCTTCTTCATCATCAAGAAAGAGGTCCTGGTCGTTATCGCCACAAAGTGAGCTACCCGTTGACACTGACATCACTGAAAAGTTTCAACCACCAAACAATGTGTCAGTCTAGGATGTATCCGTATAGACCTATAAAGATGTGATGACAATCACAATGAGTAGCAAAGCGATGTCACTGGCATAGAACTGTACAAACAAAGATGAACAGCATATGAAATCGAACACTACGACACATGAAGAAAACAACATACAGTATGGGAAAGTGTATTGAACAAGATAACATAGCTTGCAGTACCTATAAGTAGCTGTCCTTAACTCTTGAAGTACCGACAAACACTCCTAGACGTAGACACAAAATCTGCAAATGGGAAGCGATGACGTAAAATAGAGCGCATTGTGTGAGCTTTCGCGTCAAAACTGAGGACAATTCTCTCCCCTATCGATAAAAAACCGGGAAAGTAATATTATTAAGTATTCGATGCTTCGATGTGATGAGGAAAGGAGCACGGTTGTGATGTCGGGGCCAGTAGCTTCCTTAATCTCGTTCTTCATGGAAGGAAAATCGCAGTGACTTCTAGTACGCTTTGTATAAACTGGTATAGGAAGGACAAAAGTATGTTATACTAGAGAGAGGCAAAGAAATCACGCTAGATTCTTGTTACTGCAGAAGTCAAACAGTAGAATGTAAGAATCGAAATGGCTAAACTTTGACCGCCAAGGTATGGTGATCGCTTTTATTACGCAAATTCATACAGAAAATATATAAGTAACAGTAATATGTGATAATACTTACTTGATACTTAAATGACTTCTCCTCACTAGTTCTGCGGGCCCCAGCATAATCTCCATTTTTTGGAGACCTGCTTGTTAAGCTGTTATGGTTTCCTGGACTCCCGAAGTCAGCCTGGCCAAAGTCTGCCCCAGGCCTTCACCACCACAGGCAGTCGCAGCCCTTGTGGATCAGAGGGACGTTTACCACTATGCGACTTTGATACCAGGACGGTGGTAGATACTGGTATTGATTTACTGCTAGCTAGGCTTCCTGATGGAAACGGCGGACTTCTTCTCAGCTTGAGAGACCCTACCGGGGGTACGAATCCCCCGCTGTACATCACCCAAGAACACCTCCCAGACACGAGGCGGTAAACCGTTGGGAGGATATGATGATAATAATGATAATAATAAAAATAATATTATAAAGGATAAAAAGTATAAAGCTGTCGGTGTTGATGAATCTCTGTGTTCTGAATGGTAGGCCTTCGAGAAAATCTTAAGAATGTGACGCTCATAAAAGGATAAAGCTCTCGACGTTGATCAATCGCTGAGGGATGCGCCATGCATTCGACTTCATTAAAGTATTGTTGGAGGTGATTGAATGCATACCTGGCCTTTACAATAACTCGCGGTGGCCCACCGATATATCGAGCCAGTGCTGCTATCCTCCCAAACAACTTTAGTACCAATTTGCCGACTCCGGACGGATGGAAGGCTTGGTGGGCCAAGGGCGCGCGGATTGATTCCACGTGCATGTCGCAGTGGGGCCTTCAACCGCTGCGCCACACACCCGTCTGCACACTGGGAACACGATCTAATTCCTTGGAAGAAGAAATGATATAGGTTGAAAAAAAATTGCGTGTCCTGCTCTCTCCAGTCGTCGAATCACATGCAAACTAACTTTGACACGTAGAATGCGATTTGTGAGAACCATAAGAAAACCAAGCTCACATGGATACCTAGGCCCTTCGCTACCATGTGTAGTGCATAACCTAGCACTCCCTTCCATTCTTCTCTACCATTCGCAATCACTGTCTGTGGTTGCGATCTACTTCGAGCATGAGGACATACCCGAATATTATTTCGTTGCCTATCAAATTCGTTTCAGCTATGAACACAGTTAATTTTTTAGGAGACATAAATACATTCGGCCACTTTGTAGGTGACTGTAGTGTAGTTCGAGTTGATCTTGTGTTTCAAGGTTACATTTCGGAAAATATCGTGCTAAATCTGGCTGCTGAATAAAATTCTCCACGTGGTTGAGATGCGAACACATATTTCAGTCGAATAGCAGAGTGCTCTGATCTGATCGATCACCTTTTGACTCAGAAGAAAGAAGAGCTTGGTGCCTCTAGATCACCGGTGACTTCTCTGACAGAGTTCGAACGCCACCCGTTCTGCCGTTCTTCTATTCTCACACTTCTTTCGTTCCATTTTCCTTGTTCATTGAAGGCCTTAACTACACATATGATACTGTCCGAAAACAGAACTATCCATTTTTATTTCTTTATATTGCCCAGCTTACATGGAAGTGTCAGAAAATTTTTATTCGGTCAACGTTTCTGCGTATCCCATTCCCACTCGTAACATCACGGCTCTGAGGAAGGCGAAATCGCGGAAACGTCAGCCACCGACCAACAACACCAACAACAACGACAACGACAACGAAAAACTATACCAACCTCGCATCAGCTAAACAAAATCAGTTTGTAAGATCATATAAATAAATATATCAACTATCTATGCCGAGGTTTATAGATAGTCGGTCTTTTGAGTTGTTCACAAATTCACGGTGCCATGATGGTTTAAAAAGTTTCGCCTTAGCGAACTCGACCTTCAAGGTGGCACAGGTAGCACACGTTCTTCTCCTACTGACGACCATGAATTGAAGACTTTGATGAAAGCAAAACATGTAGAAATATTCGAGAACTTGCAGGAGAACTCAGTACAAGCACCTGTTTGGAAGCATCAAAAGAAAGTTGCAAAATGGAAGAAGCTCGATAAGTGAGTGCCGCAAAAATTGAATGATAATGAATGGAATTCTCGCTTCGAGGACTCCGCGGCGCAACCAGAACAACCTGTTTCTCAACCGTATGACGTGCGGCGAGAAATTGATCATGTATGATAAATGGTGACGATCGGCTCAGTGATTCGACCGTGATAAAACTCTTCACCGCTTGTAAAAGCCGGAACCAAAAGAAAGTCATGATTAGGTGGTCGGTGGTTTGCTACTGGTTTGATTAATCACAGCTTCCTCTATCAGGATGAAAATATTGAGGCACAATAGTGTGTTCACTAAATCGGAAATGCACCAGAAATTTTAACTGCTAAGCCACGTAGTTGTGAACAGAAGAGACCATTCCTTATTCACGACAAAGCGCGGCAGTACATCGCAGTACCGACGTTGCAATAGTTTAACGAGCTGGGTTACAAAGCTCTGCCTCGTCCACCACTCTGGCCAGCCCTCCTTCCTACTAGCAAACACTTCTTGAAACAACTTGATTAATTCTTTTGTGAGAAATTGTTCGGAAACCAAACCGAGGCTAAAACTATCTTCAACAGTTTTATAACGTGCTAAATTACTGAAACATAATAGAAATAAACAAGCTTGTTCCTCGCTAACAAGATCGTCGAAATTCTAATGGTTTCTAACGGTTAACGAACTTTATTCTGAGCTGAGATATTCCACTTTAAAAATATAAGATGAAATCCGCCATTAATGTCCGAAGAGCCTGCTAGTGCTGAATGATAGCACCGTGAAGGTATCAAAAAATACCGTTTCCTTTTTGAGAGAATAAAATCAATCTCAGCAGGTCATATTTAGCATTTCCCATCTCCAGCACTGACATTCTTTTTTCCACGGAGATTTCCACGGAAGTGATTTGCTACGAAAAAAAACCCCGAGCGATGATTTCCGTTCTCATTAGGGTCGCCTATTTGAAGCTTAAAAGAAACTTAGGACGTTAGCCCCCTCCTAATCTATCGCTAATGTTTCCAACAACTCAATTACAGTCCTCGGATCCGATTACTAGCCTGCGGTGGGTATACGAGGTATTTAATTGCAGTTTCGCAGTTGGGTAGTAAGAGTTAATGATGCAATTCTTCCTTTGACAAAGTGAGAGGATCTCACATGAGTCGATGTGATGGGTAAATAGTGGTTGTATAACAAAACACATTTCGTAACAAAATATTTGATTCACGTACTCCACTCCTCCTCCTCTTTTTTCTGCAGAGCAATTTCATGGACGTAGAGCTTTAAGAATAGCGTTTTGATCCACAGCGAAGAACTCTTCTAACGATATTTCAAAAACCGCTTATACTTTAACCTCGGTTAATCAACATCTGTTTAACCTGTTCATCTTAAGCGAGGTTGTTACATAGTTTTCATTCCTCTAACGTTTAGACGTCTTCGTCTTCATCAGAGCCGATGATCCGGGTCGACGGTCTACAGTACCTCGTCTTCTCATTGTGGTGTCTTCGACTTCGTATCGAGTCGAATCCTCCTCACTGGAGCATAGAATGAGGCACACTTACTCGCCAGCGCTCATATATACAGGATGCTGGTTGTTGATAATAGTGATTGTACGGTGGCAACTTGTTTTTCCCTTGGTACTTGCTGGACTTTCCGCAATACGTTTGACACCTCGAGGAATCCATAACAGTTCATGTCCATCGGTTGCCGTTCACACAATTTACGTGTCTGGCCCACTTTTTCTGCGACAGTTTAGCGTGCACAACGGTGTCTTTGGTCTTTGATCGTTGACGAAGGTGAAAGCTTTGGATCCCTTCCCCCATTTGTGTGACGAAGGATACTCCTAGTAGCCCTTTCGACTGCTCGTTTAATAACGCTGAGTGATCTTACATCCTGCTTACGCAACTACCAGGTTTCTAACACGTAGTTGAGGCAGGAAGAATAGCGCAATCGAAAAGGAGGGAGTGTCGGGTGTTCCTCGTCCCCTTCACTACGACATCCTCGATGCTTTTGAAAGATCCCCAAGCCGCTCGTTTCCTTCTGCTCAGCTGTGGAGCTAAGTCGTTCAACATGTTGATTTCCCGACCTAGATAGACATAACTGGAGCATCCGGAGATATTCGTTCCGTTGAGCGTGAATTGGGCATAGGAAACCATTCCGTTCCTCATGAACACCGTTCTTGTGAGATTTAGTCGAAGACCAACCTTTGCACAGGCTTTATCGAAGTCGGCGGGCACTTGTTCCGTTTGGTGTAACGTTCTTGAAGGAAAAAAAAAATCAAAACTAGAAGGTAAATCTCCCGGCATTGATGTGTCCCTGAGGGATACGCCATGCATTCGGATTCATTGGGATTCGTAATGCATCGCTGGAGGTGAATGAACTGAATATCTGGCCTTTACAATGACTCGCGGTGGACTAACGGTGTATCGGTCCGGTGTTGCTATTCTCCCTGACAAAGCTGGTAACAATTTGCCGATCCCGGAGTGACGGATGCCTTGATGGGCCTGGGTCGTGAGGATCGATCCCATGTGTATTCGAAAGCGCCTCCTTGCAAAGCGCTACCGGGCACTTCTGGAGGGTGGCGGTAAATATTTTTTGGCGAGAAGGCATCGTCTTGCCTAACACCTCTATTGTCAATGTTACTATCGTTGTAGAATGGTGATATCTTGACTGCGAATTTTTTACACAACTCACAAATAATCTTTATATGCTGAGTAGGAACTCTCTGACAGTCCATGGCTTCCATGACTGTTTGTATCCCAACTAAGTCAAAAGCTATAGGGCTGAGATATTTGCAGAACTCTGGACCGCAGATGTCTGCGGTGGAGAACGAACGCACTATTATCCTTTCCGGGGAGTAACGCGTTCCCCACCACACCATACGGGCACCTGCGGTCCGGCGTTTTGCAAATATCTCAGCATTATAGCAGTTATATTTCGCAAATACCCTGCCGTTAAAAAGAATAGGCAGTAAACAAAAAGGTTAAGATTGTAAGTCAAAAGCCTTCCTTAAATCGAAGAAGGTGAGACAGAGTAGTCTCTTGTACTCTCGCGGTAGCTCAGTGAGTGTTATTATCGTGTGGATACGGTCCATCGTATCCATCGTATTGAATCCCTTTCGAAATCCTGCTTGCTTACATTGCTATGCTACGTCCAATGTCCCGTTAATCCTGTTTAGGATAACTCGAGCGAAAAGTTTGCAGAAAACGGACAGCGATGGCTATTAAAGAATCATAAATGGTTTTGACAACTACCTTTCTAGACGCTAAAACAGTCCCGGTCTGAGCGTCGGGGTGCAGTCGTCTTGGTCTTGTAATTGGCGAAGCGAGCTTCGGTGGGCTATACGAATGCTTTTCACAGCCTCTGTAGCTTCGACCATTACTGCTACTCTTCTCTCTTTAAGATTTTTTTAATGGCCTGTCTGCATTGCTTTGGAAGTTCGTGGTTGCCTGCAGTTCGCGATTCCACGCCGACGTATCAGCTCGAATGTTTCTGGCGATAAACGTCTCTTGGTGACCTTCGAACTCAGTTTTCATAGCGTTAACGTGAAGTTGTTGAAACAGCCGAGCACGAGGGAGACGATGGTTTGATCCCGTGTAGAATTTTGGCACAACAGCAACATCGGATAGGGAAAACCTTCTATTTACTATGATGTGGTCTATTTCACTATGGTACTTTCCATTGGGAGACTCCCACGTCCAGCGTTGAGTGTGGAGCTTCTGGAATTGCGAGTTACCATGGATCGTCTTGGTCGTCATGATAAACTCAGAAAACCACCCACCATTTTCGTTCCATTGGGTTCCAATGTGACGTTGTTCAGACGTTCTTCTTGCTCCAATCTTGGCGTTAAAATCTCCAATAATGAGCTTGAAGAATGTATGATGTTTTCTGTAGAACTACCCGGAGTTCATATAGAACGCTTCGTCTTCCTCTTCGTCATAGTTTGATGTTGGCGCGAAAACGACGAAGATTGTCAAAGCCGCTATTAATCCACATCTTTATAATCGTAAAAGTCCGATTAGGGTTGTAAGCTGTTCGAATGAATCGATGTTCATGGACAAACTCGTGTTGACGGGAAAGCGGACGCCGACGCCGCCGACTCCTCTACTGTCGCATGTTCCGAGGAATGGTTCTTCTCCGGTGTTATACAAGGCGTTCAATGGGTGGCGTCGTCGCGTCTCGGCCAGGCCGGTAGCGGGGTACCTTATCCTTCTTGCTTACATGAGCAAGTCTTCTATCGAGGACTCGCATGTAGGAGTGCTTGCATTGTAGGTACACATCGTCACCATAGTTCTTTGTAATCCAGACAGCTTCCATTGGACCTAAGATTTTAGCAGCGTCTCCGTACTCATCCTACCTAACGCTGCGAAATTGAGGTCCCTTTCGGGGTCGGGAGAATGAGACCCGCTTTTTTTACTGCGTCTACCATCTTGACACCCATGTATAGCTTGCTGAGCTCTAAACTGGGAGGCTGGGTATGCTCATGGGTAGCTTGCCAGGCTCTCCCAGAGTGGACACTGAGCTTATTTGTTGGAGGCGACTCCTAACCGCCTCCCACATACTTCCCAGTCACTTGATTGCACCCTTTTGACCGAATTGACTCGTAGAATACAATCCGCACAGGCGAGAACGCACCCACACACGCACGCATGAATACACCTAGCAAATACAGAAAGTATGTACCAAATCGGCGTAGCAAAAACAGGGAGTCCATACCCTGGATCCACCTGAGTCTCAGATCGCGACTAACCGGCTTTAGCGGTATAGTGGAAATATGCCGATGGTGTGGCACAAAGCAAGAGTCTTATGGTGTCTCACGGACTTCTTGTTTCGGTTCTGTTGGTTCCTGTGACATCTTATGTAAACCGCTATTTAGTTGCCCCTTATCGGCTTTCTAATTCCCAATGAAATATACTGCAGTTTTTCCCACGCGTTGTACTGAGGCTGGTTTATTGCATATCGAGCCATTCTTCGTTTTCTAAACTCCCGTAATAGGTTTATTAGTAAATTTTCAGCTTCCTACCACAAGCAATTGTTGGTCTTTCCAGATCAAGAAATAAAACACGAAAATCGGTTAGTTGGCAATTTTTATTTAGCTGGAATGAATGTTTATTTGTCTTCATTTTTAACGCACATTGTTGTGCTCTTTAACGCGAAATCGCATTTCGAACGAAATTTATTAATCCGCTCCTGGGTGTGACCTGAAGAGAAAAGTCCTAGATTATACGTTAGAAAGCTACTTAAGAATGACGTGTAATCCCTGTAGCTTTTCCGTACCTACGGTTACCATGATTTTCATGAAATGATCAAATCTTATGATGTTTCGCTCTCTTTCAAAACAAATCGGCTCATAGTCCGAACATTGAATTTACTGAGTTGATCGCTTTCTATTATTTCACTTCTCCGTCGCTACTACGCAGCTCCAAGAAATTCACCAATAAGTAAATAAGTAACCTAAATTTGTAAATATTCGTGGTTCGGTGTATTCAACTATTATCTTGAACTCAGTTCGTTTCTTTCTCAGTTTATCACTTCGTAGATGGTTCAAGTGCAAAACTCCTCATTTAGAAAAACCACTTATATTCATAGTGAGCCTATCGCTAAGTATTCAACTTATGAACCTATAAGTTTTCGAACAAGCGCTTCAAGATAGAGACATTAAAGCCGGCGTTACAGTATGCAAGCTGGACATATACAGTCTAGTATAGAGTGACGCACCTTTTGTAATAGGGCCTCGTTTTTTACATCCGATGGCATACGCAGAGTTTCAGTTCTTGTCTGAATCCTTAGATTTTAATAGTGTTCCACAGTATTTACCATAATGTCCAGTGTCTTAACGCTCAACAACTGACTACGCCAATGTGGTGGAATTCACGAATGGTATTGGTCGATGGTTACATTGAATTCATCACCCTTACCACAACTGGAGCAACCAATACCAAGCGAGATAGTGATTTATAGAAGCATTCAAGGGCCCATAAATTATGTCCATTAAGACCTTACTCACATCAATCGCTACTCTATTGTTCAGAGATCTTCTTCTCGCCAATCGTTTCGATCGTTTGTCTAAAGCAATGTTACTGAGCTCAGTGGCAACCAAAAAGAAAGACCTTATTAGATGCTCCCAATGCATCTTTCTCAATTAAAATTAAGAAAGCCTCAATTTAAACTTATTATTTACTACCTACTCTTTTTTTCTAATGCGTGGGTATATTACGAAATATAACTTCAATGATGCTGAGATATTTGCAAAACTCCGGACCTCAGGTGTATGCGGTGGTGAACGAACGCGCTATTGTCCTTTCTGGAGAGTAACGCGTTCACCACCACACTATGTGGGTCCTTCGTTTCGTCTGTCTCTCAGCTAGTTCTATCGATCTTTGCCACAGCAGTCACCCATCAGCGGGATTGATCTGGGAGCCCAAATCAGCAACGACCCCAGTTAGGCTAAGGCTGTAGTTATAATCACAATTTAAACTTATTATTTACTGCCTACTCTTTTTTAATCAATCCATGAAATGATGCTTGTTGTCCACCATAATCATCCTAGACACAAATGAAACACAATGCGTACACATTGCTCATGACCGTGTTCACATGGTAAGAATGTGCACGGTACGGTACACGGTACAATGCATGTTCACACTGCACGGTAAGAATTGTCTGTCCAAAGATAGTGGATCTCGTTCATTTCCATTTTCGCTTTCGGCGCTGATTAATGCTTAAGGGACGCGCTGGGAATTGGCGTTTATCGAGCATTGTTGTAGGTGACATAATGGATATCTGGCACAGGCAGGTGTCCTTCCTATTAAGATCTATTAAGTCACTGCTGTTATCCTATAAAACAAGTCTGGTGCCAATATGCTGATCTTGAGGAGATGGAAACCTTGGTTAGCCTGGAGCGCGTGATTGAACCAATAACCACGAAGGTATCGCAGGACACCTCTAAGCATTTCGCTACACGTACTGCTCAGATGTTTTGGTGGAATACGATTGGTATTACTTACTATTCAGCAAAACGGAATGGTTTGTATTTTAACTGAGCGTGTATAGCGCCGTTGTTAGAGTTGTTTTGAAAAACGGGGTTGTTGCTTCCATTACTCCCCCGGAGAAAACCAAGCCCCTCATTCTCTCCGAGTAGGCAAATTAGCATGGGACTTATCTGGAAAGGTAAAAACTGACTTAACACATCAGTGGGCTAAAGCAGGTCACTATGTGTGTCAAATATGCATTTAACTAGTTTTACGATATTTCATGTAGATCAAAGTCGCTAATGATTGTTTTTTACGAGACATAGTCTCTTCCAGAGATAGCATGCCTCAACCTCATCGCTTCACAGTTTAACTTACACCGTTGATGACGAACGAAGATTACCAAAGCAAACATTGGTGTATACCCTTCGACCGCAAAAGCATTAAACGGTTCATCTATTGGCTACTGAAATTTCTTGCAAGGAATCGAAGACTCTCTATTGACACATGCTATGAGCAATAGTTCCTCATTTGCACCATAACGCATGGTTTGTCGACGACGTTTTGTCGTCTTGGTCAATGATGTCGGTCTGATGACGTTAGAAATGATGTTAGCTTGCATTATCACATCCACAATGAAAGCACCTGCTCCTTGTTTGCGTGAAGTTGTAAAAGCCGTTATCATAGTCTTTTCAGACATTGCTAACCTATGACAACTGTTCTGCATCAGGTTATAGTTTACTGGTGGAATATGTCCCTAGTAGCTTATGGGGTTTTTCGGAGCAAATGTGTGATCTATTTCTTGAAGATCGTTGTTAACTGCACCATATACAGTCACTTCATAGCATCACTTAACCGAATTTTTGTTGGGGATATGCGGAATATAATTAACAAAGACGCAAGCAATCTCGAGTAAAGGGAATCAGTGATAATCATTGAAAGTAGGTCTTCGATCACTGATGAACAGGAATATGACAGAGAGATGCTGTAGAGAGATTCCACCCTAAAATTCGCCAGCTCCTTCTTTTTGACTCAACGATACAAGATGTTTGCACTCTGGTGTTAGCTTTGATTATTCGGTGCAGTGAAGTTACGAGTGGAACAGCGTGAAACTGGCTTATTAAATTCTAACTCTATTTGGCAAGCTCGATGGTAATAGAATATACAACATAAGTTAAGTGTATACACCAAGTATTAATTGAGTAAAAAGAAGTGTGAAAAGTATAAAAAATAATAAATAAAAAGGATAAAGCTCTCGGCGTTGATCAATCCCTTAGGGATGCGCCATGCATTCGACTTCATTGAGCACCGTTGGAAGTTATTGAATGCATATCTGGCCTTTACAATGACTCGCGGTGGCCTACCAATGTATCGAGCCAGTGCTGCTATCCTCTCAGACAAGTCTGGTACCAATTTGTCGACCCCTGAGGGATGGAAGGCTTGGCGGGCCATGGGCGCGCGGATTGATTCCACGTGCGTGTCGCAGTGGCGCCTCCGATCACTGCGCCACACGCGCTCTGTATAAAAAATAATTTTAAAAGGTGTATTGGATAGAAATGCGTAAAAACGTGCTATATTTTGGAGCTTCATCTTCATCACATGATTTTATTTCAACCTTCGGCCCACGTTGCTCGAGAATTGAAACGGGTCTCTAAAATAATGAAGCAGCAAATTCGCACCCATATATTGAATTAAAAGTGCAAATGTTCTTCTCGAGTTTCAATGATTATGAGCTGCTAGAAATACTTAGCAATACTATTATGAGTTAAGCCCTTACATATTTATCATGAAGTAGTTGATGGCGCATTGATTCACGACATCCGATTTCTACTACATCGCTGCCCATTTCAATGTCGTCTGAATTCAGCTGAATGGAAATCCAAATTTAGGATTTTTCTCAAAGCGCAATGTCTATAAAGTACCGGTTGCGCAAAACAACTTGGATTTGGTGAGCTACGTAGGCTGTTCTGTCGTTCGACAAGAAAAGTACACTTGCCCTCCTTCATCATCACCTTATTAAATTGACGTCGCACAAACTTCAAATCAGTCGAAGCAGTTATCTATAATTTCAAATACTAGATTAAGTAAAGCGTTGGGCGTGTATTTCCTAGCGCATGGTTAGGTACTTTGCTTTAGAGTACGGTCTTTGCTGCAACGCTTTTCTCGCCACATGTGTAGCGAATTGAAATCAACTCATGCCTGCCGATCTATCGCCTCACCAATGAGCATAGTGTATTCACCTCATTAGCAACAGTCCTTGTGCTACCCTGTTCACTATGACTGTCGGTACTAATGACGGTGAATTGCAGTGAGACAGGCTTGCGTCTCCCTATCTTAATATTCGCCCCTGACAATCTTTCGTAGCAGCAGCGTTTATAGGTTGGCGAAAAAACCCGTCCAAAATACATCTTCTGAGGTGCTTTTTTCGGAAAACATGCACGAAAAAACAAGCGTTGAGCTAACTAGTTAGATAGGCAACAATCTTAAGAGATAAGTTTTTAAAAGTTGTCTTTTTCTTCGCCACCTTGAAGTGCTCATTTTTAGAGGTTGGTGCCTCTAAGGGCACGCGAGCCAAAGCTAGACAATACCATGCACTCACCGATGATGCTGAACAATCCCATGAAATTAGGGTCTCTTTTACAACGTGAAATATCAGCATAACAGAAAAGTCTTCATGTTAGACCATCAGGTGACAAATCAACTTTTTGGTATTTAAGAAATATACTTAATTAGAAAAATGATCCTTTACTTCCGTGAACAAGACGACTCTTAAACAATTGCTGGTTATCAATAGCAAAAGGTCGATATGTAGAAGAAAAAGGAAAGTGAGAAGAATCGAATTCACCGGTATCGAATCAACATCGAGTAATCTGTCGCCTAACAGAAACACGTACGCACCACGACTGTTGCACTCCACCTGCAAGAAGTAACATTAATATTTTATTGGATATTGCCATTAATGCTTTTCAGGAATATCGTCAAAGTGCCAGCGATTAGTTTAGAGTTCGCAAAGCCATTTCTATACAATAAGAATTTGCTGGAGATAGCTGGAGTTTAGCTAGCCGTACCAAAAATCAGAGTTCGAAGGTTCTTCTCCACATAGAAATTGGAGACAGTTCCGACGCTAAGATACAGTAGGGATAGTAAGAATAAGACCTTTCTCTCTGTAGAAAATTCAGTGAAACTGATGTCTCTCCATGTTCGGCAGATACTCCTAACTAAGTTGTACATTCAGGATTTGTCATTAGAATATTAGTTTGCAAAAACGTAAAACGCTCGGTACTGAGCAATACCTAAGAGATGCATTCATCTCCATTCGTAGCATCGTAAGGATGTAAATGCACATTTAGTCTATAGTGACACGCTGAAGCCTACGGCTCATGTCAATGTGTTTGTCCTTCCAGACAAGTTCGGTAGCAATTTGCCAACACCGGAGCGAACAAAGGCTCACTGAGCCCCGGGCGTCAGTTTAGTGTGTATTGTAATGCGTATCATAATGATCAAGAGAAATCTGAAGGTTACCTTGGTTACGTAGCACTGTTTATTGATGAACTTCACATCAAAACCATTTCGAAGATTCTTAATCTGATATACCTCTGTAATGACAAGTTTGTATATTGAATGGTAGTCAGTTCAGTTAAGTAGTTTCCTTCTTACCGGCGATAAAATACGAGTAGTTGTCTTGCCTTTTCACCCATGCCATTCGTGGTTCGGTCGACGGCTGTATGTTCCATGCGCGAAGAATGGAGAGCTTAAGCTGAAACAATGAGTTTATGGCAGCAAAATAGGCGTACCGTGATACCTATTTTCGTTTTCAGTAGAAATGGCTACTATTTTTCCCAAGCATTGTGGTAAATGGAACAGATAGCCCTAGAATAAGAAACAAAAGCTTAGAAATCAGACAAATTACATAATCTTGTTAGTGTTACATAATGTTGAACGATGAGAGTGTAGGGTTTAGAGCTGCCGCCTTATACGTGGACTTTCTGATTCAACTATGTGCTCGGCCAACCAAAGGAGGCAAAATCTCATGTGGCAGTCGAAGCAACAAGGAGATCTCAAGGTTTTAGTGGGCCTAATAATGGAAGCAGTGTTGGGTGGGGGAAGGGGTGTATAAAGACGGGTCATATACGTAGAAGAAAATGGTGATAATGATTTTTTTATTCCATGAACACACCATCGATTGCTCTCCACGCATAATCGCTAAGAATTCAGAAACACTCATTGGTACGATACCATTGACTTTCAGGATCTGAAATGAGCGCTGGATTTGTTCTTCCAGGGAAAATAATTGGAAATAGAACACATGTCGTCGAAATTTGTTTAAATATCTGTCAGAGTAATTTTACCTGATCTCCGACAATAACACTAAAGAAGGCTATTGAGTATTTGTTAACCGTTCGTATTACGAGATTCGCCGAAAGTACAAGATCAAGTGGCTTGCCCTGGAATTCTCACCTTTAGTAACATTTTTTGCCCTGGAATATTTTTTTTGCACCTGAATTATTCTAGCGAACTAGAAATGATCGTCAGCTCAGTATTATCAGCTTGGCGCTCTTTGTGTTAACTCCTTCACAACGGCGTATCACTGGAGTGCAATTGAGGCGCGCGCATTGAAATGAAGATGTACGGTCCGGTCCATAAGTCCACACAACAGGTACGATGCGGAGCTTTAATGAGATTATCGTTTCAATGTTCAGTTCCCTCAAAAAATTCACGTAACTCTCTAATTTCAACCTAGCCACTATGTTACTCTGTGTTTGTTCCCACACTCATGGACTCCTCGTGTTTCATGAAAAAGAAAAGAAAATCGTCCATCATCTGAGCATAATCTTGTCAGCTTTCCAAATTGTTTTGTTGATAATTGAAACGTGTTTTCGTGTCTCTTTGATGCTTTTTATATCCACTAGTACCGCTTCACCGTCCGAAACGGGTGTTCTTAGGTATAGTTGGGAATACGTACTAGTGGGCAACCCCATTATAAAGTATCCTCTCGACAAGCCATCGATTGACTACAAAGGATCGTGAAGGCGTTACGTAATCAAAGAGTAGTGTGTCTATGCGGAATTATTGAAAAAGCAGATTTGGTTAACTCTACGCACTAAATAGCTATTACAACACAAAAATTTCACAACGTTAACTTTTTACTTGCTGCCTACTACATCACGGCAGGATATTATGTTAAATACAACTATGATGGTGCTGAGATATTTGCAAAACTCCGGAACGTAGGTGTCTGCAGTGGGGATCGGAAACGCTATCGCCCTTTCTAACGCTGCTAACGCGTTCACCACAACAGCATGAGGGTCCCTTGACAGAAAATTCAACCGTTTCACTACCCCGGCCATTTTCGCGTTGCTGGCCCGTCGGACGACATCAGAACTTGAAGTGTGCATTGAAATCAAGATGTACGACCGTGAAAGGACAAAAAAAAAGAATAAAAAGGATAAGGTCTCGGAGTTGATCAGGCCATGAGGTATGCGCTATGCATTTGACTTCTTTAAGTATCATTTGGAGGTGATTGAATGCATATTTGGCCTTTACAATGATTGGTGGTGGCATACCAATGTATCGAGCCAGTGCTGCTATCCTCCCATGCAAGTCTGGTACCAGTTTGCCGACCCCGAAGGGATGGAAGAGTTGGTGGGTCATGGCCCAAGGATCGATTACATGTGTGTTGTAGGACGCCTCTGACCACTACACAACACGCGCACTTTCTTCCTGTCGTGAAATGGTCAATAATAATTCCGTCAAGCTGCCCACTGATATTGTCATGGTCCGCGAAGATGCCGTCGATATATATATTTTTATATTGCGCGGCATAAACTCGGCTTGTTCAAGTATTGTTATCCTCACTTAGATACCATGCCAATACAGATGACATGTTGGCAAAAACATCACACCATCTTTACTTCTACCGTATTTCCTATACTATTGAGCTCCACCGGAACAACAGAGTATCGAAAACGCTTTACTTTTGTCACATAAACTCTGGATAAGAAAAACGCTCAAACTTACCGCTTCCAAAGAAACTTGTACGACTTTAAGATGAACTTTCGGTGGTTCAGTGCTTGCATCTCCAAAAATTGTCGGAGCGCCTAAAAAGGCCATCATTACCAGCAGATTTGCACCTAGTGATTAGTGCAACATCATTTGATACGTTTTGATCAGTACTTATTGATCGGATTTTATTAAAAAGAACCATACACTCGCATAACGCATGCTCCTGCATACAGATTTTCTTCAAAGATCGTTTACTTATTGTCTGGCAGTGTATCTTTTCTATGGACGAAAACATGACATGATAAGGTTATGATTCAGCTTTGAGCATGCTGGACATTGTAGGGAAATGTCTGTTTATCATACCGCACGCAAACTTTAGTAAACGATAATGTAATATATATATATATATATATACATATATATATACCACCTGTATCACCTGTAGTCTCGTTGGCCGTCAAGTGACTCGAGCGGGCACCAGTAAATCTATTTTTCCCCGCCGCGTGTAAGAATAGCCCGGTGGGTTCGCCTCGCTCTAGGGACTCGCCGAGCATCATATCTTTTTTCAAGGTTGTTTGTGAAGAACTCTGACCATCGGGTCGGTGTTATTCCTGTAGTACGTTTGACATTTCGAAAAATCCAGTCACTAACGGCTCTAGTCCATCGGTTGTCATTCATACGCATTAAGTGTCCAGCCACCTTATCTTCGACTGTTTGGCGTACAGAACGGCATCTTTGATTTTTGATCGTTGACGCAGATCAGAGATTCGGATTCCATCTCTTATTTGTGTGAAACGGGATACTCCTAGCATCGTCCTTTTGACTGTACTTTCGATAACGGTAGGTGATCTTTCATCCTGCTTACGCAGCGAGCAGGTTTCTGACGCATACGTTAGGGCAGCAAGTACCGTTGAGTCGAAAAGGCGGGGACGGAGTCGGAAGTTCTTTGTTCTCTTCACTACATCCTCGATGCTCTTGAAAGCTCACCAAGCCGCTCGTTTCCTTCCGCTCAGCTCTGGGGCTAGATCCTTCATCATATTGATTTCCCGACCTAGATAGATATAACCGAAGCATTCGGAGGTATTCGTTCCGTTGAGCGTGAATAGAGCATGCGAAACCAATCCGTTCCTCATGACCATCGTTTTTGCGAGATTTAGTTGATGATCGACCTTTCCACAGGTTTTATCGAAGTCATTAAGCATTCGCTTCACTAAGCCAAGGTTTGGTGTTATAAGAACGATATCGTCAGTAAAGCGAAGATGGTGTAACTGCCGACCGTCGATTTTCACTTCCATATTATACCACTCCAATGTTCGCATAACGTTCTGAAGGGTGGCGGCAAATGATTTTGGCGAGATCGTACCGCCTTGTCTAACTCCTCTTTTGACGTCAGTGTTAATATCGTTGTAGAATGGTGATATCTTGGTTGTGAAATTTTTGTACAGCTCACTCAGAATCTTTATGTACTGAGTAGGGACTCCTTGAATAAGTATTTCCCAACAAGATAGAAGGGGTGGATTCTACAACAGTGAACACTTCATTAGTTTGCCACCTAACCGTGCTTTTTGGTTTTTCTGAATGCTGAACTACGATGTTTATCTTTTCCTAGCAGACTCAGAAAAGACGCTTCTTGTTTTCATTCCGAAGCACAATTAAGAATAAATCTGAATTTTTACAAATTTTGGCAAAGTGCTGTTTGTCAGTTCTGGGTTTTGGCATTGAACAGAAAAGAATTGGAAGGCCGTATACAAGAAGTGAGGTTGATGTTGTTGCGCAGAGCTGAATAAGAGGATCTGATGAGTGAGGCTGTTGATATCTTGCCTGTTTTACTCGTTGATTAACGCCGAACTGCATTCATACAGGACAATATGATGAAATTTCGTACTTCTTTTAGTCATCAAAGGTCCCATAAGGTCGGAACTGAGTGGAAGTCTTCGTAAGGAAAATAAGAATAAAATTTCATTGCTTACGAATCATTAGGCAAGCAAATAGTGTATCACAGATTCCACTTACATTATTTCAAAGGTATCATAAGCTCATTATCTGCAAATTCAACTCACAGGCGACCGTATTGGTGCACATCGTCTTCCATTCCAGCTTTTCCTGTGGAGCTTTAAACACTGAGGGTGACAATCGATTTTTGAGCTCATCGTCGTCATTCGTGGCTTCCGTGGCACCATCTGCGTCTCCTTTTTTTGTTTTCTTTTTTCCAAGTATTAACGCCTTAGACTTTTGAAGTTTGAAAGTACTGGGCTAAAACATAGATCAACTGTATTTGCTTAAGTGTTTTGATCTTATCGGTATGGTGCCAATGTAATTTCAACGGCGGACAACGACGTTTTTCTTTTCCTTCATAGGAAAACACTCAACTAGGAGACGATCAATAATCGAGCATTAGTATTTACACTGAACCTCGTCGTAATAAATTTGTCAAAAATTAGTATTTTAAAATTGTTTGTGCAAAATAAAATGTTAGAAAAGTGTTATGCATTGGTACTTAGATGAATCGCTAAGCACTAAGAAAAATCTCCACCTACTTTTGCAGAATCTTCTTCTTGTGTTTTGTCTTGGCTTACTCGCTCTAAAAAACTTTATGTTTCTTAACCCATTCAGAACGATACGAATTGATTTCAACTCATAAAGTCGGAAGAATTTTAGCTTTCAATTTTAAGCACATATTTTTGCAGGTTTTTTCGCTTTTTTCGTGCATGCTCCTCATTTCAAACACCGGGACAACAGGTAAAATCGGACTTCGTCCATCAAGGTGCAATGGCACCCTCCACAATTGTAGTTGGTGTATGCAGCTTTCGATGTAGCACTTCTTCTTAAACTTTATTTTCTTTTATATGACCCGTCTTCACGTCTACTCTGTGGATCCCAGGAGTTCCCACATTCGATTCGTTTCCTCGCACCTATTGTCTACGAAGATCATCCAACTTTTACGTGTGGCTTCGGTTGCCGCTTGAGGATTTTTATTCTATCTTGAATGTCGTGGAATGCTGGTCGAGTAATTCTTCCTAGACATCTCAGATAGACGGGGTGAGTGTTCCCAATTGGATTTCAGAGTGTGATTTTTTCCAGACAAGGTCGCTACCAATTTCCCAACCTCGGAGGGATGAGAGGCTTCGTAGGCCTGGAGCGGAATCGAACTAGTGCCATGTTCGTGATGACGGAGATCACTACCACCGCGCTATCCACCCCTCGATCTAACGCTATAAAATGAAAGAACAATTGACTGGTTGTTATAAAAATGTCAGCATTTATCACGAGAAAACCAACATTGTTTCCACCTAATAAACCAAATTTTGTCATTTGAGGTGTTCAAATAGATTAGTTCCTGGAGCGAAGCAAGTCGTGAGAAGAAATATTGAACCTGTTGCCAAATTTTAAACACTATTCTCAAGAACACTTGTGGTCTTGCCTACGGTTGAAAGTTTTTGCTGACCACCTTCTTGATTTTTTCTAATGATTTTTTAAGCTTTCAGATCAGACAAAAAATTCTATTGTTTTCTTTTTATTGGAGTATGGCGCATTGGATTAGAACACTCATATATATGTTAACCTTTTATTTGTTGCCTGCTATAATTTCTCACGGCAAAGTATGGTGTGAAGTACAGCCACAACGATGCTGAGATGTTCGCAAAACTTGCACCCCGGGCCAGATCGAACTACGACCACCGCATCCGAGGGAGTTTTCTACCTCTATATCTCAGCACCGCCGTGGTTGTATTTCAAATCATTTTTATGTTACAAAGGAAATATTATTAAAGGATTAACTAGTCAATGTACATTCGAGCAAAAAAAGCACACTTTTCAGAGCTTTTCAAGAAAGCTAATTCAAAATTGTGTCAATTGATTGACACCGACAACATTGAAGTAAATATGCATGATCTACGTTGCCGCTGTTCACCGTAAACTGAACTACGTGTAGTGTAGCGGTCGTAGGCGCATGCAATACCGAGCGCCCATGGCTCGCCAAGCCTTATTCCTCCGGAATCGGCAAATTGCTACCAGACCTGTCTGATAGAATAAAAGCGCTGACTTCATACATCGGTAGTGCACTGGAATTCATTGTAAGGTCAGATATGCTCTTAGTCTCCTCTACTAATTAAGCTCAATGCGTAGCGCGTGGTTCTGGGATATTTCAACGCTGATTGCTTCATTCGTTTCACCTTTCTGTTACAACCATTATCGTACAGTATTCAGAAATTCGAAGAAGTGAATTTGCCACAATGAATTCATCATAAGATTTGTAACAATATGCTGGAAACGGGGATAAATTAAATCGCTTTCTTTCCACTTCTGTTCAGCAAACACGTGGTGCTATTTTATTTCTTTATTTACGTACAAGCTGACGTTTCGGCGGATTTCGCCTTCCCGGATTCCGGTTGATTTTCATGCTTAAGACGGATCTTATGAGCTCTTCTGATGAGGATTTGGGACAAACACAACTGGACGCTCCATTGTCCGCCGACCCCGAGGTGTCCAAATTCCCGGCTGCCGGTGGAAAATCGGAGCACATTCTGGTCAATCTGGGCGACACACATCTACCTGTCAAGGTGCGATGCAGTAATGACAGTCTTTATCGCGTAACGCCAGTTTATCAAGTCGTCGAAACTGGACAATGCAAGAGTCTGGTAGTAACGCGAAGTGTCGGTGCTCCTGGCCTAGACCGATTAACTATTCAATATTTACCGACTACTGACATAAACTGCAACATAATCGAAATCTTCAACAACGCCATCAA